>JAHIAM010006421.1:0-36699 GCA_021605205.1 Aegilops longissima | reverse complement strand
CTGATAGCTTGCCGCCGAGGCGGAGGTGGAGGTGGAGGTGGAGGATTCGATCGATCCCCATCATTGCATCCGGATTCGAGCCATGAGCCATCCTCAAGAGGGTGACATCCGTTAGTCCTTTATAGACAAATGATAAGTAGAATCAACGGATAGAAATTGCAACATATAGTCTTCACAATAAACATTCAACAAGAATGAACGAATGAATTCCAAAGTTAATCATCACACGCCAATAAGGTGAGAAGCCACTTAGATAAAGGATATGGAAACAACAATGACTTAGAAACAAATCAAATCATAATTGAAAACAAAAGGTTGGTTGCTAAATGAGCCGAACAAACACATGATAGAGATTTCGCCAAAGTGTTCGTGGTGGGGCTCACACGGCACGACGAAGCGGACGTCATTAATGACTAACAAGACGCCCCCAATCAGCATAGCCAAGGATTCTTTAAGACGCCTCCACCACCGTGAATCGACCGTGAAAGAGCGGACCACTAAACGTTGAACCCCAATCTCAAATCATACATCCGTCGGAAAGAATATCCCGTAAGCTACTAGAATTCCACCTATAAACTCCCAAAACTTTCTGGTTATGCAACTGTGTTGGGGACAGGGACACAAAATATATCACCCAAACTAACAATACCTAGATCCATTGATCCATCCCAACACATAACCAAGAAATCCTGAAATCGTTACTCGACCTTCAAAACATCCGTTATGCAAGTCATGGCAATATTCAAGACTCGCCACAAAGATCGGGCTATCGGTTATCTCACCAACAACTGCACAAAAGAGATTTCGATGTCGGCAAAAACTCGGTATTCCGAACAGAACGATAAAATTGTGACGACAACACCCGGAGCTCAACTCCCCGGACACCGCCACAACCCCTAAATGTCGAGGCACCAAGAACAATGTTCTGCCACAAAACCATCGAACGATTCCAAGATACCCACGTGATCCTAAAAAAATTTTAGTGAAATTTAAGGAGAGAAGAGTCAAAACTCTACGCCAGATACCTCACCGTAGGTCAAGGACCGGAAGCAAAAGAATCCTACTCGATATATATAATCCTAAGACTCAAAACATTTTTCCATTCTAGACTCAACAACGCCAAAACAATCAAGTAGGGGCTCTAAGTCGGGAAGGCTGATTACTAACTTAGATCGCCTAATGCGGTTATATCTCCCACGGTCGAGGCACGACTTAGAGGCATAACCGCATTGAAAGCAATGTCGCAAGTGAGGTAATCTTCACACAACCCATGTAACAATTTAAGGAGAAAGGTACATAGTTGGCTTACAATCGCCACGCCACACAAGACATAATTAAACATACATCATTCAGAGTACACTCAAGGTCCGACCACGGAACCAAAATAAAGAAGATACCCCACAAGCTAACACAGATCCCAATCGTCCCAACCGGGCACCACTACTGATCATCTGGAAACGAAACATAGTAACGACCACGCCTCGCCGAACTCCCACTTGAGCTCGGTGGAATCATCTCACCGCCTCATCGGAACCGCAATGTGTTTGAAGTATCCGTGAGTCACGGGACTCAAAGAATTCACACCCGCGAGATCAAGACTATTTAAGCTTTAGGAGGACATAGTATTCAAGTGGAGCTGCCGGTTACCAGCATATATGGTGGCTACATCGCAAAAGAGAGCGAGAAGAGAAGCAAAGCACGGTCGTGAAACTAGTATTGATCAAGAAGTGATCCCAACTACTTACGCCGACATAACTCCAACACGGTTCACTTCCGGACCACGAGAAGAGACCATCACTACACACCGTTGATGTGTATTTTATTGAGGTCCACTTTAGGTTTTCTACAACCGACATTAACAAATTCCCATCGCCTCATAACCGCGCACGGCCGAAAGATATTACCCAGGGTGTCCCAACTTAGCCCATTATAAGCTCTCTCAACAAGGATTATTCTTCACCGGAAGACCCGATCAATCTGAAGGCATCCTCTTTGTCTTCGCCCATCGGTAACTTTACTTGAGCTATATTTTTATTCATCACATGATATGTGTTTTGCTTGGAGCGCCTTGTATGATTTGAGTCTTTGCTTTCTAGTTCACCACAATCATCCTTGATGTACACACCTTTAGGAGATACACACTTTAATCAGAATTTATTAGAATACTCTATGTGCTTCACTTATATCTTTTGAGCTAAACAATTTTGCTCTAGTGCTTCACTTATATCTTTTAGAGCACGGTGGTGGTTTTATTTTATAGAAATTATTGATCTCTCATGCTTCACTTATATTATTTTGAGAGTCCTTTAGAACATCATGGTAATTTTTGGCTATAAAATTAGTCCTAATATGATAGGCATCCAAGATGGATATAATAAAACTTTCATATATAAGTGCATTGAATACCAAGAGAAGTTTGATACTTGATGATTGTTTTGAGATATTGAAAGTGTTATATCGACTAGAGGGGGGTGAATAGGTTTTTATGAATTCTTCAATGAGGAATTTGCCGTGAGGAAATTCCTAAGTGAAGAACTACTTGCAGCGGAATAAGTACTCAAGTAAGCATAAGAGAATGCGGCATGGTCATCATGATGAAATGAAGACAATCAAAGAGTATGTAAAGCGTAAACACAGGATAACACAAGATGAAGACAAATGATCAAGAAATTGAACGAGGAAATTGAGAAAGTCTTCACCAAAGTCTTCAAACACAGATATGAATGAACACTCACAAGAATGAGGAAATGAAAGAGTTGAGGAAACAGAACCAGTTAGGTTGGTGAAGACAATGATTTGGTAGACCAGTTCCAACTGATGTCTCATTGTACGTCTGGTTGGAGCAGCTGAGTATTTAAACTCGAGGACACACAGTCCTCGACACCCAATGCCGAGCACGCATCAGACACCAAGTCCTCACCGATTCTCCTTGAACTAAGAATAAACAGACTCGTCCAATCACTGTGGTAAGTCTTCAGCGACTTCCAAACCTTCACAGACTTGGTCACTCGGCGATCCACAATTCCTCTTGATGCTCTAAACCATGACGCCTAACCGTCTGGAAGAAGCACAGTCTTCAAAGGTAAGCGCCGGATCCACGCAGATCAATCTCTTCTGATGCTCAATCACTTTGGGTTTGTAGGGGTTTGGTTTTTGGTTTTTCCTCACTCGATGATTTTCGCCAAAGTCCTCAGAGGATGGGTTGCTCTCAAATGACAAGTGTCAAGTTCTTCGAGCAGCCAACCAGCTAGTGGTTGTAGGGGCGGCTATTTATAGCCTAGGGAGCATCCGACATGATAAGACATAAATGCCCTTCAATGATATGACCGTTAGGTGGATAAGATATTTTGGGACAGTCAAGAGAGTACAGAACGGTCGGAAATTTGACTCTCATATTCCTCGTGGCTATCATGTTCCTCATCGTAGGCAATCCGCGACCTGGCGATTCCTAACTCACGTAACAAATTCCTTAGCAACCAAGAACTTCTCTCTCACATCAAGAAATTGACTGAGCTGTATGAGATTTCCAAAGGCTTCACTCAAGGGATTGGTAGGTGTAGGATTTTGAGTTGAGCATCACATGGAAAATTTTCCTTAGTATTTCCTCGACCCCTTTAAAAAGACGGTGTTTTATGACTCAAGAAAGAGAAAACGAAACTACGAAAACAAAAGTCTTCACGCTTCATGTTCCTCAAATGAATACCAAGTCTTCAAGGTCACACCAATTTCTTCACTTTCAAAGTCTTCTAAAGTCTTCATCAAGAACTTCATTTTTAGGGTCGACTTTCTCTGTAAATATCAAACTCCTCATAGACTTATAGACCTGTGTACACTCATAAATACATTAGTCCTCAACCTATAAGTCTTCACACCAAAATCACTAGGGGCACTAGATGCACTTACAATCTCCCCTTTTGGTGATTGATGACAATATAGGTTAAGTTTTCCACGGGATAAACATATGAAGTGTAAATACTGATATTGAGGAATTTGATTGCAAGATATAGAAGAACTCCCCCAAGATGTGCATAGTGAGGAATTTTATTTTGAGGCAATGCACATTTGAAGAGTTTAATCATGGAGATCTCCCCATATCTTGTAATACATACACGCATTTGACATATAATATGAAGAATTTGAAATGCATGATGAAATATGGTGACTGATGTAGTTCAGCATGGTATTAACATATAATGAGGAATAAGCATGCAGGAACACATCAAACGATCAGATCACCATCGGGTTTAAGATTACAACTCGATCCAATAAAAGTTTCAAGAACGAGAGTTGTAACTTAGCAAAATTGCCCATATAATAGACCCGCTTGAAGACTAACTCACATTTCTCCACCTTTGTCATCAAATGACCAAAAGGATTGAAACCGAGGACTAACGCTCAAGAATTTCAAGTTGATGAAGGAGCGCCGCGTTGTCGTGGTTCGTTGTCGAGTAGGGCCCGCCAGGTCGCCCAAGTCTTCATTTTCATCGTCTCGCGATGAAGAATAGGAGCTGGCCACCAAGGAAGGAACTTTGACCTTCTTGTATTTCTTCTAGGAGGTGCAGACTAGTCAAATTCTTCCTTGAGACCCATTGTCTTCGCTTCTTCAAGGTAGACATTAGAAAGAACAGCCAGTGCGGTTGAAGGTTTCATGGAGGTAGTATTGGTTTTCTTCCCGCATTGTGTGTTGAGGTCATGTTGTGAAGAATTGAACCAAACCGACGCTTGACCCATTTATGATTGCGATCAACCTTCCGATGAAGACCGAGGAGTAACTCACGATCATCATCACCTCGGTGTTGTGGCTTGAGGATTATCCTACTAACCCAAGGCCAAAGGTAAATTGTGTTATTTTCCTATTTCGTTGTTCTTAAAAGGAATATCAAACGGAGTCCAAACGGAATGAAACCTTCGGAGCGTGATTTTTAGAACAAACGTGATCCGAGGACTTGGAGTGAATCAGAATCATCGAGGAGGCCACGAGAGGGAGGCGCGGGCTGCCCCCGGGCGCCCCCCCACCTCGTGGCCCTCAGCTCCACCGACCTACTTCTTCCTCCTATATATTCCATATACGATACGCTCCAACGATCTATAATTTTTGATTGTTCCATGCTATTATATTACCCTTTGGATGTTTATGGGCTTTATTTTACACATTTATATCATTTTTGGGACTAACCTACTAACCGGAGGCCCAGCCCATATTGCTTTTTTGCCTATTTCAGATTTCAAAGAAAAGGAATATCAAACGGAGTCCAAACGGAATGAAACCTTCGGTAGCGTGATTTTGAAACGAACGTGATCCAGAGGACTTGGAGTGCAAGTCAAGAAGCCCGAGGAAGCCACGAGATAGGAGGGCACACCTCGCTCTCGGGCCCCCGGCGGCCACCGACGTATTTCTTCTTCCTATATATACATACGCATTCTCAAAACATCCGGAGCACCACGAACACAATTTCAACCGCCAGTAACCTTTTGTATCCGCGAGATCTCATCTTGGAGCCCTTGCCGACACTCACGGGAGGGGGAATCAACCACGGAGGGCTTCTACACCAACATCCTAGCCCTCCGATGAGTTGTGAGTAGTTTACCAGACCCACGGGTCCATAGTTATTAGCTAGATGGCTTTTTCTTCTTTGGATCTCAATACAATGTTCTCCCTCTCTTATGGAGATCTATTCGATGTAAACTCTTTTTATGGTGTTTGTTCGAGATCCCATGAATTGTGGGTTTATGATCAAGTTTATCTATGAATAATATTTGAATCTTCTGAATTATTTTAGATATGACTGAGTTATCTTTGCAAGTCTCTTCAAATTATCAGTTTAGTTTGGCTACTAGATTGGTCTTTCTTGCCATGGAGAAGTGCTTAGCTTTGGGTTCAATTTATGTGTCCTTACCAAAGGATGTAAAGGGTTGCAAGGCACGTATTGTATTGTTGCCATCGAGGATAACAAGATGGGATTTATATCATATTGCATGAGTTTATCCTCTACATCATGTCATATTGCTTAATGCGTTACTGTTCTTATGAACTTAATACTCTAGATGCATGTGGATAGCGGTCGATGTGGAGTAATAGTAGTAGATGCAGCAGGAGTCGGTCTACTTGTTATGGACGTGATGCCTATATACATGATCATGCCTAGATAATCTCATAACTATGCACTTTTCTATCAATTGCTCGACAGAATTTGTTCACCCACCGTAATACTTATGCTATCTTCGGAAGCCACTAGTGAAACCTATGGCCCCGGTCTATCTCTTATCATATTTGCTCCCAATTTACTTTTATTTGCATCTTTACTTTTTGCATCTATACTATAAAATACCAAAAATATATTTATCTTATCATACTATCTTTATTAGATCTCACTTGCAGTGGCCGTGAAGGGATTGACAACCCCTTTATTATGCTGGTTAAGAGTTCTCAATTTGTTTGTGTAGGTGGGAATTTTGAGAAGCCTCCTATGGATTGATACCTTGGTTCTCAAAACTGAGGGAAATACTTACGCTACACTTGCTGCATCACCCTCTCTTCGAGGAAAACCAACGCAAGCTCAAGACGAGCAAGAAGGATTTCGGCGCCGCTGTCGGGAGGTCTTTGCTCAAGTCAAGACATACCAAGTACCCATCACAAACCCATCTCCTCACATTTACATTATTTGCCATTTGCCTCGCTTTTCCTCTCCCCACTTCACCCTTGCCGCTTTATTCGCCTCTCTTTCCCAATCTCCTCTTTCGTCATTGCTTTTTCGCTTTGCTTGTGTGTTGATTACTTGTTGCCATGGCACAAGATAATACCAAATTGTGTGACCTCTCGAATACCAATAATAATGATTAGTACCGATTGCTCCTCTTAATAATGATGAGTCTTGTGAAATCAATACCGCTTTGCCAAATCTTGTTATGAAAGATCAATTACCGCCTTCCTAGTGAAGATGCCTCTACTCATCTAAACAACTTTGTTTATTTGTGTGATATGGAAAAGAAGAAAGATACAGATAACAATATTGTCAAATTGAAGTTATTTCCGCTTCACTTAGAGATCATGCTAAAGTTTGGTTTCGTCTTTGCCTAAGAATAGTATTGATTCTGGAACAAGTGCAAAGATGCTTTTATCTCTAAGTATTTTCCTCCCGCTAAGATCATCACTCTTAGGAACGATATTATGAATTTTAAACAACTTGATCATGAGCATGTTGCCCAATCTTGGGAAAGAATGAAATTGATGCTTCAGAATTGCCCTACTCATGGTTTGAATTTATGGATGATCATACAAAATTTGTATGCCGGTTTGAACTTTGCCTCTAGAAATCTCTTAGATTCGGCGCTGGAGGCACGCTTATGGAAATCACATTAGAGATGCTACAAAACTTCTTGATAATATTATGGCTAATTATTCTTAATGGCACACCAAAGATCTTCTAGTAAAAAGTGCATGCTATAGAAGAAATCAATGTTTTGAGGGAAGATGGATGAACTTATGAAGATGTTTGCTATAAAAATACTCCTCTTGATCCCAATGATATGCCTTTGTCTTCCTTGATTGAGAATAATAATGAATCTATGGATGTGAATTTTGTTGGTAGGAATAATTTTGGAAATAATGCTTATAGAGGAAATTTTAATGCTAGACCGTTCTAGTAATCCCTCTAATAATTATGGAAGTTCCTACAATGCTTATGGTAATTTTAATAAGATGCCCTCTGATTTTGATAATAGTGTGAAAGAATTTATGATCTCTCAAAAGAATTTTAATGCTTTGCTTGAAGAAAATTTCTCAAAGTTGATGAATTGGCTAGGAACGTTGATAGACTTTGATGTTAATTCTCTTAAACTTGGATCTTCTCCTAAGCATGATATCAACGAGTCTCTCAAATTAATGAGAATTTCCATTGACGAGTGCAAGGAAAGAACCGCTAGATTGCGTATAAGAAAGAAAGCTTTATAAAAGCATGTTCTTCTAGATTACGTGAAAATAATGATGAGGATCTTAAAGTTATTGATGCATCTCGATTAGATCTATGTTTTGAAATATGAATTTTTATGATTATGGGATTGATGATGAATCAACTTTTCCTAGAAGGCCCCAAGAATTCGAATCTTTAGATCCTAATGTTAAATTTGGTAAAAGTGAGATTGAAGAATCTTCAACTTCTAATAATGTTGAACCTACTATCTCGGATTTCAAGGAATTTAATTATGATAATTGCTCTATAAAATGTTGTATTTCCTTGTTGCAAGCCGTTGTTAATTCTCCTCATGCTTATAGTCAAAACAAAGCTTTTACCAAGCATATTGTTGATGCCTTGATGCAATCTTATGATGAAAACTTAATTTGGAAGTTTCTATACCTAGAAAACTTAATGATGAGTGGGAACCTACTATAAATATTAGAATTAAAGATTATGAGTGTTTTTTTTGTGTGATTTGGGTGCTAGTGTTTCCACGATTCCGAAAACTTTATGTGATATTCTAGGTTTCCATGACCTTGATGATTGTTCTTTAAATTTGCACCTTATGGATTCCACCATTAAAAGCCTATGGGAAGGATCAATGATGTTCTTATTGTTGCAAATAGAAACTTGGTGCCCGTAGATTTTATCGTTTTGATATAGATTGCAATCTTTCTTGCCCTATTATTCTTGGTAGACCTTTCCTTAGAACGGTTGGTGCGATTATTTATATGAAGGAAGGAATATTAGATTCCAATTTCCATTAAAGAAAGGCATGGAGCACTTTCCAAGAAAGAAAGTTAAACTACCTTATGAATCTATCACGGTGCTACTTATGAGTTTAGTGCCAAAGATGGCACTCGTTAGATCTATCTTCGCTTATGCCTAGCTACTAGCGTAAACGATAGCGCTTAGTTGGGAGGCAACCCAATTTTATTTATGTTTTTGTTTTTGTTTATGTTTAGGAATAAATAATCCATCTACCTTCTGTTTAGATGTGGTTTTATGTTTTAATTAGTGTTTGTGCCAAGTTAAACCTATAGGATCTTCATGGATGATAGTTATTTGATTTTGCTGTAATTTCCAGAAACTTTCGTTCACTTAAAATAATTGTTAAAGGTCACCAGAACGTGATAAAATAGTTATTCCAATTAATTCTGATCAATAAACAAATTTCCTAGGTCTTCCTATTTTGGCTGAATTTTTGACTTCTAGAAGTTTGCGTAGTTAAGATTACTACAGACTGTTCTGTTTTGACAGATTCTGTTTTTCGGTGTTGTTTGCTTATTTTGATGAATCTATGGCCAATAAAATAGTTTATAATCCATAGAGAAGTTGGAATACAGGTTTAAAACCAAATTAAATAAATAATGAGTTCATTGCAGTACCTTATGTGGTGGTTTTGTTTTCTTTCACTAATGAGCTTATAAGATTTCTTGTTGAGTTTTGTGTTGTGAAGTTTTCAAGTTTTGGGTAAAGCTTTTATGGACTATGGAATAAAGGGTGCAAGAGTAAGCTTGGGGATGCCCATGGCACCCCAAGATATTCAAGAATAGCCAAAGTTTAATCTTTGGGATGCCCGGAAGGCATCCTCTTTCATCTTCATTCATTGGTAACTTTACTTGAGCTATATTTTTATTCGCCACATGATAAGTGTTTTGCTTGGAGCGCCGTGTATTATATTAGTCTTTGCTTTTTAGTTTACCACAATCTTCCTTGCTGTACACACCTTTTGGGAGAAGCCTATTTGATTAGAATTTGCTAGAATACTCTATGTGCTTCACTTATATCTTTTGAGCTTGATAGTTTTTGCTCTAGTGCTTCACTTATATCTTTTAGAGCACGGTGGTGTATTAATTTTGAAGAAATTGCTAGTCTCTCATGCTTCACTTATATTATTTTGAGAGTCTTTTAGAACATCATGTTATTTGCTATGGTCATAAAATTGGTCCTAGAATGGTAGGCATCCAAGTTGGGTATAATAAAAACTATCATAGGAAGTGAATTGGATGCTATGATCAATTTGATACTTGATAATTGTTTTGAGATATGGAGGTAGTAATATTAAAGTCATGCTAGTTGGGTGAGTATGAATTTAAAGAATGCATGTGTTGAAGTTAGCAATTCCTAGCATGCACGTATGGTTAAAGTGTAACAAATTTGAAACATGAAGTGTACCGGCTTGTGCATCCTTATGAGTGGTGGTCGGGACCAGCGATGGTCTTTCCTACCGATCTATCCCCTAGGAGCATGCGCGCAGAGTACTTGATTTTTATGACTTCTAAATTTTGCAATATGTATATGAGTTCTTTTGACTAATGTTGAGTCCATGGATTATACGACTTTTATCTTTCCACCTTTGCTAGCCTCCTCCCAGACTGCATTGCCCTTTCTCACCTTGAGAGTTGGTGCAACTTCACTGCATCCAAACCTTGATACGATACGCCTATCACACATAAACCTCCCTATATCTTCCTCAAAACAGCCACCATACCTACCTATTATGGCATTTCCATAGCCATTCGAGATATATTGCCATGCAAGTTTCCACCGTCCGCTCATAATCATCATGACATACTTTACTTTTGTCATATTGCCATTGCATGATCATGTAGTTGATATCGATTTGTGGCAAAGCCACCATGCATTATTTTTCATACATGTCACTTTGATTCATTGCACCATCCCGACACCACCGGAGGCATTCATTTAGAGTCATATCTTGTTCTAAGTATCAAGTTGTAATTGTTGAGTTGTAAGAAAATAAAAGTGTGACGATCATCATTTTTAGAGCATTGTCCCAAGCGAGGAAAGGATGATGGAGACCATGATTCCCCACAAGTCGGGATGAGACTCCATTTAAAAAGAAAAAAAAAAGAAAAAAGAGGCCATAAAAGAGAAAAGGCCCAAATAAGAAAAATGAGAGAAAAGAGAAGGGACAATGCTACTATCATCTTTACCACACTTGTGCTTCAAAGTAGCACTTTGTTCTTCATATAGTGAGTCTCATATATTGTGCTTCAAAGTAGCACCATATTTTTCATATAGTGAGTCTCATAAGTTGTCTTTTTTCTACTAGGAATTTTTCATTATAGAACTTGGATGTATATTGCTACGATGGGCTTCGTGAGCAAGCAAGTTGGATGCACACCCACTAGTTTTCTTTTGTTGAGCATTCATTTATAGCTCTAGTGCATCCGCTGCATGGCAATCCCTACTCCTCATGTTGACATCAATTGATGGGCATCTCCATAGCCCGTTGATTATCCTCGTCAATGTGATACTTTCTTTTTTTGTCTTCTCCACACAATCCCCATCATCATATTCTATTCCACCCATAGTGCTATATCCATGGCTCACGCCATGTTGCGTGAAGGTTGAAAAAGTTTAAGATTATTTAAGTATGAAACAATTGCTTGGCTTGTCATCGGGGTATAGAAGTTGGGAACATCTTTGTGTGACGAAAATGAAGCATAGCCTAACTATATGATTTTGTAGGATGAACTTTCTTTGCCATGCTATTTTGAGAAGACATGATTACTTTGATTAGTATGCTTGAAGTATTACTATTTCTTTTATCAATATGAACTTTTATTTTGTATTCATTTGGATCTGAACATTCATGCCACAATAAAGAAAATTACATTATGAATTATGCTAGGTAGCATTCCACATCAAAATTCTCTTTATCATTTACCTACTCGAGGACGAGCAGGAATTAAGCTTGGGATGCTTGATACGTCTCCAACGTATCTATAATTTTTATTGTTCCATGCTATTATATTACCCCTTTGGATGTTTATGGGCTTCATTTTACATTTATATCACGCTTGGGACAAACCTACTAACCGGAGGCCCAACCCATATTGCTGTTTTTTGCCTATTTCAGATTTCAAGAAAAGGAATATCAAACGGAGTCCAAACGGAATGAAACCTTCGGAGTGCAAGTCAAGAAGCTTCCGAGAAGCCGAGATAGGAGGGCGCTTCTATTGGCGCTACTTGTCTCGTGGGCCCTTGCCACCACCGACGCATTTCTTCTTCCTATATATACCTACGCATTCTAAAACATCCGAGAGCACCACGAAACACAATTTCACTACCGAACCTTCTCAGATACGCTGAATCTCATCTTGGAGCCCTTGCGGCACTCCACGGGAGGGGGAATCAACCACGAGGGATTCTACACCAACATCCTAGCCCCTCCGATGAGTTGTGAGTAGTTTACTACAGACCCACGGGTCCGTAGTTATTAGCTAGATGGCTTCTTCTCTCTTTGGATCTCAATACAATGTTCTCTCTTATGGAGATCTATTCATGTAAACTCTTTTGTGGTGTGTTTGTTAGATCCGATAAATTGTGGGTTTATGATCAAGTTTATCTATGAATAATATTTGAATCTTCTCTGAATTATTTTATGTATGATTGAGTTATCTTTGCAAGTCTCTTCAATTATAAGTTTATTTACTAGTGCTTAGCTTTGGGTTCAATCTTATGTGTCCTTACCAAAGGATGTAAAGGGTTGCAAGGCACGATTGTATTGTTGCCATCGAGGATAACAAGATTGGGTTTATATCATATTGCATGAGTTTATCCCTACATCATGTCATCTTGCTTAATGCGCTACTCGTTCTTATGAACTTAATACTCTAGATGCATTGGATAGCGGTTGATGTGGAGTAATAGTAGTAGATGCAGGCAGGAGTCGGTCTACTTGTTATGGACGTGATGCCTATATACATGATCATGCCTAGATAATCTCATAACTATGCCCTTTCTATCAATTGCTCGACAGAATTTGGTCACCCACCGTAATAATTATGCTATCTTGAGAGAAGCCACTAGTGAAACCTATGGCCCCTCTATCTCTTATCATATTTGCTCCTAATCTACTTCTATTTGCATCTTTATTTTTGCATCTATACTATAAGCAACCTTCCTCTCCGGTTCGTCTGTCTAAAATGCCCAACTCGGAAAAACTTTCCGGATGTTATTCCCTTCGTCGGTATCGCGTAGTACTACGTTAGAACACTCCTAGCGCTGCGTATTGCCATGTTATGCCTTGTGATGCCTTGTTTGCTCTATATTTACTGTTTCTTTCCCCTCTTCTTCTCTCTGGTTGACCCGAGACCGCTGGCCGATGTCCCTGTGATCGACTACGCCGATGACGACTCTTCTTCCCTCTCAATGGAGCTTATAGGCAAGCCCCCTTCAATCATCCCAATATCGCCCATTCCATTCTCTCATGCTTCCATTAGATTTTGCTAATGTAATTGATTGCTCCTATTCGATGCATAGCCCGCTTTTGTAACCTTCTTATTGTACCTTACCCGCTATCCTAAACCGCTTTGTATAGGTTGGTTAGTGATCCATCGCTGACCCCACCTTGTCCTTGTTGCCCCTGCTTCATCATCGACGGTTCGATCAACGTGATTGACGACCAGAGCCCGACGCCTCACATCACATCACGCCCCTTTTGTTGCTCGACTCTGCAGAGCTACCATCGAGTGCTGAGAGTGATACCTGATAACGCACTCCTGATGATAATTCTGTAGTGTAGCTATTCGATCATGGTCATTGAGGGTGATTCCTCCTTGACCACTCCCGATACGGCTCTGTGGTGCAACCCTCAAGTGTGAACCGAGGGTGGTTCCTCTTACGCTCACCTTGATGATTACATCATCGAGTGGAATTCACCGAGGTGCTTCCTCGGGTTTTCCTCCTTGATGTTTTGGAAACACGGTTACCCGGACTTTACTTGAGACCATTGTTGAAGTCGGGTCGGCCCTGAGGGGTACCCGTGAGTTGATGTGAAAGTTGGGCGGGCCCGTAGAGCACCCGCGAGTTTTCTACGTGGCACGGCCGGGCCTTCTGGGCCCTTGCCGGAAGTCCATGAGATGGGGTGACGGGGTCACATTATCGTGAGTCTTTGCTCGTCTCCGCGAGCCCCCAATGCACTAACAGGTTTGGGTATTTGTTCTGAGTTGGCCTCTGGTCTTTACGCACTAACCACCACGCGAGAATAGTTATGGGCCTCGACATCGTAGTATCAGCCGAAGCTTTGTCAGACGTCCAGTTCAGCATTGTGGCACGGTCGGATCGTGCTGGCCATCCGAGGCGGTGCTGGTATCCACCCTGCACACAACGACCCGGAGTGCAACGGGCGATCGGCCCAAGACCCTGGAGTGCTTAGGATGTAGACCAGTGGGGACCTCTCTGCTGAGCCTAGGTAGGGCTGCGACATGTTGATCTTCCAAGGTCGGGCATGACCCAGGAAAGTGTGTCCGGCCAGAGTGATCGAGCGTGTTGAGTAACGTGGTGCACCCCTACAGGGAAGTGATACGTCTCCAACGTATCTATAATTTTTGATTGTTCCATGCTATTATATTATCTGTTTTGGATGTTAATGGGCTTTATTTTACACTTTTCTATTATTTTTGGGACTAACCTACTAACCCAAGGCCCAGTGCAAATTGTTGTTTTTTTGCCTATTTCAGTGTTTCACAGAAAAGGAATATCAAATGGAGTCCAAACGGAATGAAACCTTTGGGAGGGTGATTTTTGGAACAAACGTGATCCAGAGGACTTGGAGTGGATGTCAAGAAATCAACGAGGAGGCCACGAGGCAGGGAGGCGTGCCTGCCTCGGCGCGCCCCACCTCGTGGGCCTCGCAGCTCCACGGACCTACTTCTTCCTCCTATATATACCCATATACCCTGAAACCAACCAGGAGCACCACGAAACCCTATTTCCACCGCCGCAACCTTCTCAGATTCGTGAGATTCCATCTTGGGGCCTTTTCCCAACACTCCGCCAGAGGGGGAACCGATCACGGAGGGCTTCTACATCAACACCATAGCCTCTCCGATGATGTGTGAGTAGTTTACCACAAACCTTTGGGTCCATAGTTATTAGCTAGATGGCTTCTTCTCTCTCTTTGGATCTCAATACAAGGTTCTCCTCGATTTTCTTGGAGATCTATTCGATGTAACTCTTTTTGCGGTGTGTTTGTCGAGATCCGAAGAATTGTGGGTTTATGATCAAGATTATATATGAACAATATTTGAATCTTCTCTGAATTCTTTTATGTATGATTGGTTATCTTTGCAAGTCTCTTCGAATTATCAGTTTGGTTTGGCCTACTAGATTGATATTTCTTGCCATGGGAGAAGTGCTTAGCTTTGGGTTCAATCTTATGTTGCTCGATCCCAGTGACAAAAAGGGAAACGACACGTATTGTATTGTTGCCATCGAGGATAAAAAGATGGGGTTTATATCATATTGCTTGAGTTCATCCCTCTACATCATGTCATCTTACCTAATGCGTTACTCTGTTCTTATGAACATAATACTCTAGATGCATGCTGGATAGCGGTCGATGTGTGGAGTAATAGTAGTAGATGCAGGTGAGTCGGTCTACTTGTCACGGACGTGATGCCTATATACATGATCATGCCTAGATATTCTCATAATTATGCACTTTTCTATCAATTGCTCGACAATAATTTGTTCACCCACCGTAATACTTATGCTATCTTGAGAGAAGCCACTAGTTAAACCTATGGCCCCCGGGTCTATTTTCCATCATATAAGTTTCCAATCTATTTTTACTTTGCAATCTTTACTTTCAATCTTTATCATAAAAATACCAAAAATATTATCATCTCTATCAGATCTCACTTTTGCAAGTGGCCGTGAAGGGATTGACAACCCGTTTATCGCGTTGGTTGCAAGGTTCTTATTTGTTTGTGTAGGTACGAGGGACTTGCGTGTGGCCTCCTACTGGATTGATACCTTGGTTCTCAAAAACTGAGGGAAATACTTACGCTACTTTGCTGCATCATCCTTTCCTCTTCAAGGGAAAACAACGCATGCTCAAGAGGTAGCAAGAAGGATTTCTGGCGCCGTTCCCGGGGAATCTTCGCACAAGTCAAGACATACCAAGTACCCATCACAAACTCTTATCCTCCGTGATTACATTTTTGCCATTTGCCTCTCTTTTCCTCTCCCCACTTCACCTTTGCCGCTTTATTCGCCTTTTCTGTTCGCCTTCCTCCCGTATGTATCTTTGTTTGTGTTTCCATGTGCCTTCTATTTGCTTGCATCTTTGCTTGCTAAAACTATTGATATGGATCCACTTAAAGTGTTCTACTTGGATCATCTTCGATCCTTATGCTGTGGTTGAAACCCCAACTAGCCTAGTTGATGAGAAATCTTTAGATGAGCATGCTCATTTTGTGCGTCACCATTTGTCTGAAAAAGGGAGACTCTTATGGGATCAAATAAACAGATTGTTGTGTTATGCTTGGAATATTTGTGAAATTTGTGATTTTACTTGTTGCTCTAAGAAAACACCTCCCCTACCTATGTGAGTTTAATGATAATGAAATCTTATCTTCTTATTCAAAGGGTGTTTATAATTACTACGATATCGAACAAATTGAAGAATTTGTTGCTTTTAAGGGTGCTTATGAAGTTGCTTCTTTGATTGGAAATGTATGATATTACCCTCTACGAAGCTGAAAATTTTGACATACTTAAATATTGCTATGGAAACTATGCTCATAATGTCTATGTCAAAGAATTTATTGAAAGAATGACCGTTGCTTTGGAAGAAAATAATGATATGCATGAGTCTATAGATAGTCATGATTCCGATGATTTGATTGAAATATCCCTTGATGAACACGATGCTTGCTATTCTTGTGGCCATGATGCCAATATTTATGAAGATGAATTTGCTATAGTTCCTTACGTTAAACATGAGATCATTGCTATTGCACCCATACTTGATAGTTCCTTCGATGAAAAGCATGATTGCAATGATGTTATTATAAATTCTCTTAATGTCAATTGTGTTAATGATATGCAAAACCTCAAGCTTGGGGATGCTAGTTTTTCTATGTCTACTACTTGTTGCAATGATCATGATTGGGGTGATTCTTCTTATGATCTTGAAAATTTATTTAAGCCCCATGATGAATATGAGATTGATAATAGTGTTTGCAATAATATTGAAAGTGGGTTTGGAAGAGTGTAAACTTTAGATCCCACATATTTGGAGAATATTCAATCTTATGGTATTTTTGATAAAAGTGGGTTTGGAGAGGTCATGACTTTAGTTAATGATATTCCCACTATTTTGGAAGAGTGTCAACTTTGCATTCATGTGGATCATGTAGATAAAATTTTATGTGATAGTTATATTGTTGAATTTGAATATGATCCCACATATAATTATTATGAGAGAGGAAAATATGGTTGGAGAAATTTTCATGTTACTAAATTACCTGTCGTTATGTTGAGATTGCTATTGTTTCTCCCTTCTTCCTTGCATATGCTAGTATTTGCTTGTCTTGATAATTTGTTTGCCTATAATATGACTATGCATAGGAAGTATTTTAGACTTAGATGTGTTTTTCACATGCTATATGATGCTCTCATTGTGCTTCAATTCTTGTCTTTCATGTGAGCATCATTGAAATTATCAATGCCTAGCAAGGTGCGTTAAACGATGGCGCTTGTTGGGAGGCAACCCAATTTTATTTTTGTTTCTTGCTTTTTTGGTTCTGTTTAGTAATAAATAATTCATCTAGCCTATGGTTAGATGTGTTTTCAAGTTTTAATTCGTGTTTTGCCAAGTAAAACCTATAGGATCTTCTTGGATGATAGTTATTTGATCTTGCTGAAAAAGTCAGAAACTTTCTGCTCACAAAAAATTTGTTAAAAATCACCAGAACGTGATAAAATACTGATTCCAATTGAAGTAGATCAATAAACAAATTATCTAGGTCTTACTATTTTTGTAGAAGTTTTGGAGTTCCAGAAGTATGCGTTTGATACAGATTACTCCAGACTGTTCTGTTTTGACAGATTCTGTTTTTCGTGTGTTGTTTGCTTATTTTGATGAATCTATGGCTAGTATCGGAGGTTATGAACCATAGAGAAGTTGGAATACATTAGGTTTAACACCAATATAAATAAACAATGATTTCATTACAGTACCTTGAAGTGGTGTTTTGTTTTCTTTCGCTAACGGAGCTCACAAGGTTTTCTATTAAGTTTTGTGTTGTGAAGTTTTCAAGTTTTGGGGTAAAGATTTGATGGATTATGGAACAAGGAGTGGCAAGAGCCTAAGCTTGGGGATGCCCAAGGCACCCCAAGGAAAAATCCAAGGACAACCAAAAAGCCTAAGCTTGGGGATGCCCCAGAAGGCATCCCCTCTTTTGTCTTCGTCCATCGGTAACTTTACTTGGAGCTATATTTTTATTCATCACATGATATGTGTTTTGCTTGGAGCGTCTTGTATGATTTGAGTCTTTGCTTTCTAGTTCACCACAATCATCCTTGATGTACACACCTTTTAGGAGATACACACTTTAATCAGAATTTATTAGAATACTCTATGTGCTTCACTTATATCTTTTGAGCTAAACAATTTTGCTCTAGTGCTTCACTTATATCTTTTAGAGCACGGTGGTGGTTTTATTTTATAGAAATTATTGATCTCTCATGCTTCACTTATATTATTTTGAGAGTCCTTTAGAACATCATGGTAATTTGGCTTGGCTATAAAATTAGTCCTAATATGATAGGCATCCAAGATGGATATAATAAAACTTTCATATATAAGTGCATTGAATACCAAGAGAAGTTTGATACTTGATGATTGTTTTGAGATATTGAAAGTGCGTTATATCGACTAGAGGGGGGGGGGGGTGAATAGGCGATTTTTATGAATTCTTCAATGAGGAATTTGCCGGTGAGGAAATTCCTAAGTGAAGAACTACTTGCAGCGGAATAAGTACTCAGAAGTAAGCATAAGAGAATGCGGGCATGGTCATCATGATGAAATGAAGACAATCAAAGAGTATGTAAAGCGTAAACACAGATAACACAAGATGAAGACAAACAGATCAAGAAATTGAACGAGGAAATTGAGAAAGTCTTCACCAAAGTCTTCAAACACAGATATGAATGAACACTCAACACAAGAATGAGGAAATGAAAGAGTTGAGGAAACAGAACCAGTTAGGTTGGTGAAGACAATGATTTGGTAGACCAGTTCCAACTGATGTCTCAGTTATACGTCTGGTTGGAGCAGCTGAGTATTTAAACTCGAGGACACACAGTCCTCGACACCCAATCGCGAGCACGCAGCTCAGACACCAAGTCCTCACCGTATTCTCCTTGAACTAAGAATAAACAGACCTCGTCCAATCACTGTGGTAAGTCTTCAGCGACTTCCAAACCTTCACAGACTTGGTCACTCGGCGATCCACAATTCCTCTTGGATGCTCTAAACCATGACGCCTAACCGTCTGGAAGAAGCACAGTCTTCAAAGGTAACAAGCGTCGGATCCACGCAGGATCAATCTCTTCTGATGCTCAATCACTTTGGGTTTGTAGGGTTTGGTTTTGGGTTTTTCTCACTCGATGATTTTCGCCAAAGTCCTCGGAGGATGGGTTGCTCTCAAATGACAAGTGTCAAGTTCTCTCGAGCAGCCAACCAGCTAGTGGTTGTAGGGGCGGCTATTTATAGCCTAGGGAGCATCCCGACATGATAAGACATAAATGCCCTTCAATGATATGACCGTTAGGTGGATAAGATATTTTGGGACAGGTGGCGCCAGAGCACACAACGGTCGGAAATTTGACTCTCATATTCCTCGTGGCTATCATGTTCCTCATCGTAGGCAATCCGCGATCATGGCGAATTCCTAACTCCTCGGTCGAACAAATTCCTTAGCAACTGGAAGAACTTCGCTCTCACATCCTTTGAAGAAATTGACTGAGCTGTATGAGATTTCCAAAGGCTTCACTCAAGGGATTGGTAGGTGTAGGATTTTGAGTTGAGCATCACATGGAAAATTTTCCTTAGTATTTCCTCGACCCCTTTAACAAGACGGTGTTTCCTATGACTCAAGAAAGAGAAAACGAAACTACGAAAACAAAAGTCTTCACGCTTCATGTTCCTCAAATGAATACCAAGTCTTCAAGGTCACACCAATTTCTTCACTTTCAAAGTCTTCGAAAGTCTTCATCAAGAACTTCATTTTAGGGGTCGACTTTCTCTGTAAATATCAAACTCCTCATAGACTTATAGACCTGTGTACACTCATAAATACATTAGTCCTCAACCTATAAGTCTTCAATACACCAAAATCACTAAGGGCACTAGATGCACTTACAATCTCCCCTTTTGGTGATTGATGACAATATAGGTTAAGTTTTCCACGGGGATAAACATATGAAGTGTAAATACTGATATTGAGGAATTTGATTGCAAGATATAGAAGAACTCCCCCTGAAGATGTGCATAGTGAGGAATTTTATTTTGAGGCAATGCACATTTGAAGAGTTTAATCATGGAGATCTCCCCCTATATCTTGTAATACATACACGCATTTGACATATAATATGAAGAATTTGAAATGCATGATGAAATATGGTGACTGATGTAGTTCAGCATGCGTGTATTAACATATAATGAGGAATAAGCATGCAGAGGAACACATCAAACGTATCAGATCACCATCGGGTTTAAGATTACAACTCGATCCAATAAAAGTTTCAGAAGAACGAGAGTTGTAACTTAGCAAAAATTGCCCATATAATAGACCCGCTTGAAGACTAACTCACATTTCTCCACCTTTGTCATCAAATGACCAAAAGGATTGAAACTGAGGACTAACGCCCCTGAAGAATTTCAAGTTGATGAAGGAGCGCCAGCGTTGTCGGGGTCGGTTGTCGTAGTAGGGCCTGCCGCAGAGTGTCGCCCAAGTCTTCATTTTCATCAGTGTCTCGCGATGAAGAATAGGAGCTGGCCACCAAGGAAGGAACTTTGACCTTCTTGTATTTCTTCGGAGGAGGTGCAGACTAGTCAAATTCTTCCTTGAGACCCATTGTCTTCAGTTCTTCTGCGCTGTAGACATTAGAAAGAACAGCCCAGGTGCGGTTGAAGGTTTCATGGAGGTAGTATTGGTTTTTCTTCCTGCATTGTGTGTTGAGGTCATGTTGTGAAGAATTGAACCAAACTGACGCTTGACCCATTTATGATTGCGATCAACCTTCTGATGAAGACTGAGGAGTAACTCACGATCAGTCATCACCCTGGGTGTTGTGGCTTGAGGATTATCCTACTAACCCAAGGCCCAGTGCAAATTGCTGTTATTTTTCCTATTTCAGTGTTCTGCAGAAAAGGAATATCAAACGGAGTCCAAACGGAATGAAACCTTCGGGAGCGTGATTTTTAGAACAAACGTGATCCAGAGGACTTGGAGTGAACGTCAAGAAATCAACGAGGAGGCCACGAGGTAGGGAGGCGCGCCTGCCCCCTGGGCGCGCCCCCACCCTCGTGGCCCCCTCGCAGCTCCACCGACCTACTTCTTCCTCCTATATATTCCCATATACAGATACGTCTCCAACGTATCTATAATTTTTGATTGTTCCATGCTATTATATTACCCCTTTTGGATGTTTATGGGCTTTATTTTACACATTTATATCATTTTGGGACTAACCTACTAACCGGAGGCCCAGCCCATATTGCTGTTTTTTTGCCTATTTCAAGATTTCAAAGAAAAGGAATATCAAACGGAGTCCAAACGGAATGAAACCTTCGTAGCGTGATTTTTGAAACGAACGTGATCCAGAGGACTTGGAGTGCAAGTCAAGAAGCTTCCGAGGAAGCCACGAGATAGGAGGGCACACCCCCTGTCTCGTGGGCCCCTCGGCCGGCCACCGACGTACTTCTTCTTCCTATATATACCTACGCACGAAAACATCCGGGAGCACCACGAAACACAATTTCCACCGCCGTAACCTTTTGTATCCGCGAGATCTCATCTTGGAGCCCTTGCCGACACTCTGCCGGGGGGAATCAACCACGGAGGGCTTCTACACCAACATCCTAGCCCCTCCGATGAGTTGTGAGTAGTTTACCACAGACCCACGGGTCCATAGTTATTAGCTAGATGGCTTCTTCTCTTTTGGATCTCAATACAATGTTCTCCCCTCTCTTATGGAGATCTATTCGATGTAAACTCTTTTTGCGGTGTGTTTGTCGAGATCCGATGAATTGTGGGTTTATGATCAAGTTTATCTATGAATAATATTTGAATCTTCTCTGAATTATTTTAGATATGACTGAGTTATCTTTGCAAGTCTCTTCAAATTATCAGTTTAGTTTGGCCTACTAGATTGGTCTTTCTTGCCATGGGAGAAGTGCTTAGCTTTGGGTTCAATCTTATGTGTCCTTACCAAAGGATGTAAAGGGTTGCAAGGCACGTATTGTATTGTTGCCATCGAGGATAACAAGATGGGATTTATATCATATTGCATGAGTTTATCCTCTACATCATGTCATATTGCTTAATGCGTTACTCTGTTCTTATGAACTTAATACTCTAGATGCATGCTGGATAGCGGTCGATGTGTGGAGTAATAGTAGTAGATGCAGGCAGAGTCGGTCTACTTGTTATGGACGTGATGCCTATATACATGATCATGCCTAGATAATCTCATAACTATGCACTTTTCTATCAATTGCTCGACAGTAATTTGTTCACCCACCGTAATACTTATGCTATCTTCAGAGAAGCCACTAGTGAAACCTATGGCCCCCGGGTCTATCTCTTATCATATTTGCTCCCAATTTACTTTTATTTGCATCTTTACTTTTTGCATCTATACTATAAAATACCAAAAATATATTTATCTTATCATACTATCTTTATTAGATCTCACTTTCGCAAGTGGCCGTGAAGGGATTGACAACCCCTTTATTGCGTTGGTTGCGAGTTCTCAATTTGTTTGTGTAGGTGCGTGGGAATTTTGAGAAGCCTCCTACTGGATTGATACCTTGGTTCTCAAAAACTGAGGGAAATACTTACGCTACACTTGCTGCATCACCCTCTCCTCTTCGAGGAAAACCAACGCAAGCTCAAGACGTAGCAAGAAGGATTTCTGGCGCCGTTGCCGGGGAGGTCTTTGCTCAAGTCAAGACATACCAAGTACCCATCACAAACCCATCTCCCTCACATTTACATTATTTGCCATTTGCCTCTCGTTTTCCTCTCCCCCACTTCACCCTTGCCGTTTTATTCGCCCTCTCTTTCCCAATCTCCTCCTCTCTTTTCGCTTGCCGTTTTTCTGTTTGCTTGTGTGTTGGATTACTTGTTGCCATGGCACAAGATAATACCAAATTGTGTGACCTCTCGAATACCAATAATAATGATTTCCTTAGTACTCCGATTGCTCCTCTTAATAATGATGAGTCTTGTGAAATCAATACCGCTTTGCCAAATCTTGTTATGAAAGATCAATTCGCCGGCCTTCCTAGTGAAGATGCCTCTACTCATCTAAACAACTTTGTTTATTTGTGTGATATGGAAAAGAAGAAAGATACAGATAACAATATTGTCAAATTGAAGTTATTTCCGTTTTCACTTAGAGATCATGCTAAAGTTTGGTTTTCGTCTTTGCCTAAGAATAGTATTGATTCTTGGAACAAGTGCAAAGATGCTTTTATCTCTAAGTATTTTCCTCCCGCTAAGATCATCACTCTTAGGAACGATATTATGAATTTTAAACAACTTGATCATGAGCATGTTGCCCAATCTTGGGAAAGAATGAAATTGATGCTTCGTAATTGCCCTACTCATGGTTTGAATTTATGGATGATCATACAAAATTTGTATGCCGGTTTGAACTTTGCCTCTAGAAATCTCTTAGATTCGGCGGGGAGGCACGCTTATGGAAATCACATTAGGAGATGCTACAAAACTTCTTGATAATATTATGGCTAATTATTCTTAATGGCACACCGAAAGATCTTCTAGTAAAAAAGTGCATGCTATAGAAGAAATCAATGTTTTGAGTGGGAAGATGGATGAACTTATGAAGATGTTTGCTACTAAAAATACTCCTCTTGATCCCAATGATATGCCTTTGTCTTCCTTGATTGAGAATAATAATGAATCTATGGATGTGAATTTTGTTGGTAGGAATAATTTTGGAAATAATGCTTATAGAGGAAATTTTAATGCTAGACCGTTCCCTAGTAATCCCTCTAATAATTATGGAAGTTCCTACAATAATGCTTATGGTAATTTTAATAAGATGCCCTCTGATTTTGATAATAGTGTGAAAGAATTTATGATCTCTCAAAAGAATTTTAATGCTTTGCTTGAAGAAAAATTTCTCAAAGTTGATGAATTGGCTAGGAACGTTGATAGACTTTCGCTTGATGTTAATTCTCTTAAACTTGGATCTTCTTCTCCTAAGCATGATATCAACGAGTCTCTCAAATTAATGAGAATTTCCATTGACGAGTGCAAGGAAAGAACCGCTAGATTGCGTGCTAAGAAAGAAAGCTTTATAAAAGCATGTTCTTCTAGATTACGTGAAAATAATGATGAGGATCTTAAAGTTATTGATGCATCTCCGATTAGATCTATGTTTTGAAATATGAATTTTATGATTATGGGATTGATGATGAATCAACTTTTCCTAGAAGGCGTCCCAAGAATTCGGAATCTTTAGATCCTAATGTTAAATTTGGTAAAAGTGAGATTGAAGAATCTTCAACTTCTAATAATGTTGAACCTACTATCTCGGATTTCAAGGAATTTAATTATGATAATTGCTCTATAAAATGTTGTATTTCCTTGTTGCAAGCCGTTGTTAATTCTCCTCATGCTTATAGTCAAAACAAAGCTTTTACCAAGCATATTGTTGATGCCTTGATGCAATCTTATGATGAAAAACTTAATTTGGAAGTTTCTATACCTAGAAAACTTAATGATGAGTGGGAACCTACTATAAATATTAGAATTAAAGATTATGAGTGTTTTTCTTTGTGTGATTTGGGTGCTAGTGTTTCCACGATTCAAAACTTTATGTGATATTCTAGGTTTCCATGACCTTGATGATTGTTCTTTAAATTTGCACCTTGCGGATTCCACCATTAAAAAGCCTATGGGAAGGATCAATGATGTTCTTATTGTTGCAAATAGAAACTTGGTGCCCGTAGATTTTATCGTTCTTGATATAGATTGCAATCTTTCTTGCCCTATTATTCTTGGTAGACCTTTCCTTAGAACGGTTGGTGCGATTATTTATATGAAGGAAGGGAATATTAGATTCCAATTTCCATTAAAGAAAGGCATGGAGCACTTTCCAAGAAAGAAAGTTAAACTACCTTATGAATCTATCACGCGTGCTACTTATGAGTTTAGTGCCAAAGATGGCACTCGTTAGATCTATCTTCGCTTTTATGCCTAGCTACGGGCGTTAAACGATAGCGCTAGTTGGGAGGCAACCCAATTTTATTTATGTTTTTTGTTTTTGTTTATGTTTAGGAATAAATAATCCATCTACCTTCTGTTTAGATGTGGTTTTATGTTTTAATTAGTGTTTGTGCCAAGTTAAACCTATAGGATCTTCATGGATGATAGTTATTTGATTTTGCTGTAATTTCCAGAAACTTTCGGTTCACGAAAATAATTGTTAAAGGTCACCAGAACGTGATAAAATAGTTATTCCAATTAATTCTGATCAATAAACAAATTTCCTAGGTCTTCCTATTTTGGCTGAATTTTTTGACTTCTAGAAGTTTGCGTTAGTTACAGATTACTACAGACTGTTCTGTTTTTGACAGATTCTGTTTTTCGTGTGTTGTTTGCTTATTTTGATGAATCTATGGCCAATAAAATAGTTTATAATCCATAGAGAAGTTGGAATACAGTAGGTTTAAAACCAAATTAAATAAATAATGAGTTCATTGCAGTACCTTATGTGGTGGTTTTGTTTTCTTTCACTAACAGAGCTTATAAGATTTCTTGTTGAGTTTTGTGTTGTGAAGTTTTCAAGTTTTGGGTAAAGCTTTTATGGACTATGGAATAAAGGGTGGCAAGAGCCTAAGCTTGGGGATGCCCATGGCACCCCAAGATATTCAAGAATAGCCAAAGTTTAATCTTGGGATGCCCGGAAGGCATCCTCTTTCATCTTCATTCATTGGTAACTTTACTTGGAGCTATATTTTTATTCGCCACATGATAAGTGTTTTGCTTGGAGCGTCGTGTATTATATTAGTCTTTGCTTTTAGTTTACCACAATCTTCCTTGCTGTACACACCTTTTGGGAGAAGCCTATTTGATTAGAATTTGCTAGAATACTCTATGTGCTTCACTTATATCTTTTGAGCTTGATAGTTTTTGCTCTAGTGCTTCACTTATATCTTTTAGAGCACGGTGGTGTATTAATTTTGAAGAAATTGCTAGTCTCTCATGCTTCACTTATATTATTTTGAGAGTCTTTTAGAACATCATGTTATTTGCTATGGTCATAAAATTGGTCCTAGAATGGTAGGCATCCAAGTTGGGTATAATAAAAACTATCATAGGAAGTGAATTGGATGCTATGATCAATTTGATACTTGATAATTGTTTTGAGATATGGAGGTAGTAATATTAAAGTCATGCTAGTTGGGTGAGTATGAATTTAAAGAATGCATGTGTTGAAGTTAGCAATTCCCATAGCATGCACGTATGGTTAAAGTTGTGTAACAAATTTGAAACATGAAGTGTACCGGCTTGTGCATCCTTATGAGTGGTGGTCGGGACGAGCGATGGTCTTTTCCTACCGATCTATCCCCTAGGAGCATGCGTAGTACTTGATTTTTATGACTTCTAAATTTTTGCAATATGTATATGAGTTCTTTTGACTAATGTTGAGTCCATGGATTATACGCACTTTTATCTTTCCACCTTTGCTAGCCTCTCCGGTACCGTGCATTGCCCTTTCTCACCTTGAGAGTTGGTGCAAACTTCGCCGGTGCATCCAAACCCGTGATACGATACGCCTATCACACATAAACCTCCTATATCTTCCTCAAAACAGCCACCATACCTACCTATTATGGCATTTCCATAGCCATTCCGAGATATATTGCCATGCAAGTTTCCACCGTCCGCTCATAATCATCATGACATACTTTACTTTTGTCATATTGCCATTGCATGATCATGTAGTTGACATCGTATTTGTGGCAAAGCCACCATGCATTATTTTTCATACATGTCACTCTTGATTCATTGCACCATCCCGACACCACCGGAGGCATTCATTTAGAGTCATATCTTGTTCTAAGTATCAAGTTGTAATTGTTGAGTTGTAAGAAAATAAAAGTGTGACGATCATCATTTTTAGAGCATTGTCCCAAGCGAGGAAAGGATGATGGAGACCATGATTCCCCACAAGTCGGGATGAGACTCCATTTAAAAAGAAAAAAAAGAAAAAAGAGGCCATAAAAAAAGAGAAAAGGCCCAAATAAGAAAAATGAGAGAAAAAGAGAGAAGGGACAATGCTACTATCATCTTTTACCACACTTGTGCTTCAAAGTAGCACTTTGTTCTTCATATAGTGAGTCTCATATATTGTGCTTCAAAGTAGCACCATATTTTTCATATAGTGAGTCTCATAAGTTGTCTTTTTCATACTAGTGGGAATTTTTCATTATAGAACTTGGCGTGTATATTGCTACGATGGGCTTCGTGAGCAAGCAAGTTGGATGCACACCCACTAGTTTTCTTTTGTTGAGCATTCATTTATAGCTCTAGTGCATCCGTTGCATGGCAATCCCTACTCCTCATGTTGACATCAATTGATGGGCATCTCCATAGCCCGTTGATTATCCTCGTCAATGTGATACTTTCTCTTTTTTTGTCTTCTCCACACAATCCCCATCATCATATTCTATTCCACCCATAGTGCTATATCCATGGCTCACGCTCATGTTGCGTGAAGGTTGAAAAAGTTTAAGATTATTTAAGTATGAAACAATTGCTTGGCTTGTCATCGGGGGTATAGAAGTTGGGAACATCTTTGTGTGACGAAAATGAAGCATAGCCTAACTATATGATTTTGTAGGGATGAACTTTCTTTTGCCATGCTATTTTGAGAAGACATGATTACTTTGATTAGTATGCTTGAAGTATTACTATTTCTTTTATCAATATGAACTTTTATTTTGTATTCATTTGGATCTGAACATTCATGCCACAATAAAGAAAATTACATTATGAATTATGCTAGGTAGCATTCCACATCAAAAATTCTCTTTATCATTTACCTACTCGAGGACGAGCAGGAATTAAGCTTGGGGATGCTTGATACGTCTCCAACGTATCTATAATTTTTATTGTTCCATGCTATTATATTACCCTTTTGGATGTTTATGGGCTTCATTTTACACATTTATATCACGTTTGGGACAAACCTACTAACCGGAGGCCCAACCCATATTGCTGTTTTTTGCCTATTTCAGTATTTCAAGAAAAGGAATATCAAACGGAGTCCAAACGGAATGAAACCTTCGAGTGCAAGTCAAGAAGCTTCCGAGAAGCCACGAGATAGGAGGGCGCGCCCCTATTGGCGCTTTCTGTCTCGTGGGCCCCTCGGCGACCACCGACGCATTTCTTCTTCCTATATATACCTCACGCATTCTAAAACATCCGAGAGCACCACGAAACACAATTTCTACCGCCGTAACCTTCTGTATACGCGAAATCTCATCTTGGAGCCCTTGTCGGCACTCTACCGGAGGGGGAATCAACCACGGAGGGATTCTACACCAACATCCTAGCCCCTCCGATGAGTTGTGAGTAGTTTACCACAGACCTACGGGTCCGTAGTTATTAGCTAGATGGCTTCTTCTCTCTTTTTGGATCTCAATACAATGTTCTCCCCCTCTCTTATGGAGATCTATTCGATGTAAACTCTTTTTGTGGTGTGTTTGTCGAGATCCGATAAATTGTGGGTTTATGATCAAGTTTATCTATGAATAATATTTGAATCTTCTCTGAATTATTTTATGTATGATTGAGTTATCTTTGCAAGTCTCTTCGAATTATAAGTTTAGTTTGGCCTACTAGTGCTTAGCTTTGGGTTCAATCTTGCGTGTCCTTACCCAAGGATGTAAAGGGTTGCAAGGCACGTATTGTATTGTTGCCATCGAGGATAACAAGATTGGGTTTATATCATATTGCATGAGTTTATCCCTCTACATCATGTCATCTTGCTTAATGCGTTACTCTGTTCTTATGAACTTAATACTCTAGATGCATGCTGGATAGCGGTTGATGTGTGGAGTAATAGTAGTAGATGCAAAGGTGAGTCGGTCTACTTGTTATGGACGTGATGCCTATATACATGATCATGCCTAGATAATCTCATAACTATGCCCTTTTCTATCAATTGCTCGACAGTAATTTGGTCACCCACCGTAATAATTATGCTATCTTGAGAGAAGCCACTAGTGAAACCTATGGCCCCGGTCTATCTCTTATCATATTTGCTCCTAATCTACTTCTATTTGCATCTTTATTTTGCATCTATACTATAAAATACCAAAAATATATTTATCTTATCATACTATCTTTATTAGATCTCACTTTCGCAAGTGGCCGTGAAAGGATTGACAACCCCTTATTGCGTTGGTTGCGAGTTCTCGCTTGTTTGTAGGTGCGTGGGACTTTTGAGAAGCCTCCTCTCGGATTGATACCTTGGTTCTCAAAAACTGAGGGAAATACTTACGCTACACTTGCTGCATCACCCTCTCCTCTTCGAGGAAAACCAACGCAAGCCAAGACGTAGCATATACCCCGGAAACAACCAGGAGCACCACAAAACCCTATTTCCACTGCCGCAACCTTCTGTACCCGTGAGATCCCATCTTGGGGCCTTTCCCGGCGCTCCGCCGGAGGGGGAACCGATCACGGAGGGCTTCTACATCAACACCATAGCCTCTCCGATGATGTGTGAGTAGTTTACCACAGACCTTCGGGTCCATAGTTATTAGCTAGATGGCTTCTTCTCTCTTGGGATCTCAATACAAAGTTCTCCTCGATTCTCTTGGAGATCTATTCGATGTAACTCTTTTTGCGGTTTGTTTGTCGAGATCCGATGAATTGTGGGTTTATGATCAAGATTATCTATGAACAATATTTGAATCTCCTTTGAATTCTTTTATGTATGATTGTTTATCTTTGCAAGTCTATTCAATTATCAGTTTGGTTTGGCCTACTAGATTGATCTTTCTTGCAATGGGAGAAGTGCTTTGCTTTGGGTTCAAGCTTATGCTGCTTTCGATCCCAAAGGATGTAAAAGGAAACGACACGTATTGTATTGTTGCCATCGAGGATAAAAGATGGGGTTTATATCATATTGCTTGAGTTTATCCTCTACATCATGTCATCTTGCCTAATGGGTTACTCGTTTTATGAACTTAATACTCTAGATGCATGCTGGATAGCGGTCGATGTGTGGAGTAATAGTAGTAGATGCAGCAGGAGCATTAAAAAAGACACATCCGTGACATTTTGGGCGAACGAATTTTTTTCTCATACATATGACACTTCTATGACGATAATTGTGACAGAATCCGTATCATCATAGATGTGGTGGGCTCCTACTTCTATGACAAAAATCATGACGAGAAAATGGGCTTTTCATCCTGGCGGGCCGGAGACGCAGCTACATGACATTCTTTGGGCCGTCCATGACGGAAAAACCATGGTAGAAGCAAGGGTAGGAAAATTTCGTGGAGTTGCGGTTACTACTGGAGGTCGGGGCCGAGCGATGCGCTGCTTCTCTCGACACGACGCTGCGTGCGTGCGGCGTTAGCTCTAAATGAACCCGAAGCGAGGCGTTGGGCTCTAACTGAATCCGAAGCGATTGACCGCAGGCTACGCGTTCTCGAACCCGAAGCGATCGATCGATGGCTGTTAATCAACCCGATGGAGCGATTCTTCGCTCTGCTGCTAACCAAGCCGATCGATTGATGAACAAAGGAGCGCTATGGGGAGGGGGGGTTGGATGAACAGGAGCGGTGGCGTTGCCTCGGATGAACAGGACCCGTGGTGTGGAGGGCTGGATGAACAGAGACGGTGGAGGGGTGGCCGTGGAGGGTGGTTGAACAGGACCCGTGGTGTGGAGGGCTGGATGAACAGAGACGGTGGAGGGTGCCCGTGGAGGGTGGTTGAACAAGAGCGGTGGAGTAGCGCGGTGGAGGCTGGATGAACAGGAGCCCGTGGAGGCTGGAGGAGGTCGACGGTAGCCCGTGGAGGCTGGAGGAGGCCAACGGTGGAGATGAACATTATCTCGTGGAGTCCTGCTTTTGCGGACGCCACACCCTCCCGGCGAACATGACCCTGTTTCGACCGTAGGAGGTCTGTTTCTCCGCTTTTGCGATACGCCACACCCTCCCGATCAACAGACCCCGTTCGACCGTAGGAGGTCTGTTTCATCCGCTTTGCGCGTACGCCACACCCTCCCGATCAACAGGATCCCGCTTCGACCGTAGGAGGTCCGTTTCTCCATTGTGCGCTACGCCAGCCTCGCTTCCATCGCTGTTCCGTCCAAGCCGGTTGGCTCCCACGCTGCCTCGTTGCCTCCCGATGAACACGACGCATTCCGTTGCCTCCCCATGAACACGACGCATTCCGCTGCCTCCCATGAACACGAGCCCTCGCCAGACGTGCGCGACTAGGCGCTCGAGACCCACCATATGTACACATACGTGGTCAGATTTTCTTTCTTGCACCTCGCCGCTTTACGACGCGTACATGCTACGTGCGCGCTTCTACTACGACACGCGCGCGCCTCTACATCGACCAAGATGTACGCACACGTCGCGACCAAGATGACAACGCCACGACGCTTCGACAGGTGGGCCCCGACTATCGTGCACTTCCTTGCTCGCGAAGATGTAGCTGGTGGGTCCTAGCAGTCGAAGCGAATCATTTTGTTTCTTTGCCGGACGCACTTCCTTGCGTGCGAAGGTGTAGCTGTTGGGTCCCAGCAATGTGGGGTGAATCGCTTTTTTGGCCCGGACGCACTTCCTTGCGTCGCGAAGGTGTAGCTCTTTGGGTCCCAGCAGTCGTGGGGTGAATCGCTTTTTGGCCGGACGCACTTCCTTGCGTATGAAGGTGTAGCTGGTGGGTCCCAGCAATGGGGCAAATCTTTTTTCGGACGCACTTCCTTGCGTGCGAAGATGTAGCTGGTGGGTCCCAGCAGTCAGGGGGGCGAATCGTTTTTTCCGGACGCACTTCCCGCATGCGAAGATGTAGCTCGTGGGTCCCAGCAGTCAGGGGGCGAATCATTTTTTCATGAAATACGGTGGCCCGTCCGGTGGGTCCCCGCTGTCAGGTGGAGGAATAATTATTTTGCGCGTAATAAGGAGGCACTTCCTTGCGGCTGCCGTGGACCCAGCTGTCAGCCTCTCCACGTATAGTCCACGTCCGATGGAAGTCGTTCCTTGACCACGTTGACCACACCGCGCCGAGAGCACCACGGCGGTGGACGACGGCGAGGCCTAGGAAGGGGACGACGCGGAGCCGGGAAGACGCGGCAGTGGATGCACACGCGGAGAGGAGTACGAGGGTTCACTGGTTCGGCTGCGCTGCCATCGCCGCAGAATAACAGGGGGTGTGGGTGAGTGGAGGGATGGCCTGGCCAGCGGTGGGAGTAGTAGGGGGCGGTGAGGCCTCCGGCCACGGGAGGCAGGAGCAGGCGGCACGACCGGCGCTGCTTTGGGCGGCTGGAGCAAGAAGACCAGAGGTTGAAGAAGCACGACAGCCGTTGGATGGACATCGTACGGTCACTGCAGCTAGAATCGTTTATTATTGACTAAGTTGACAAAGCCCTTGGTACGTCAACTTAGTAGGCCCACAGGTCAGCTTCCGAAACGGTGCGCCCCATATGTCAGGGGGAGGAATCATTTTTTGGGCGGGTGAAGCTAGAATATCCAAGATTGAAGAAGAAGCACGGCATCCGTTGGATGGACATCCAACGGCCACTGCTGCTAGAACTGTGTGTTGACTATAAGTTGACAAAGCCTTGCATACGCGCCAACTCTGTTTTTTAGGGACGCGTCAACTTAGTAAGGCCGTAGTGTGGCGAGAACTTATAGACCATTTTAGATTTGTAAGAATGTGTAGCCCATTTTTTAATTCTAATGAAATTTACTACAGCCCATTTACAGTTTGTTAAAGCTACAGCCCATTTCAACCAACCGTCAAAACAGAATTCAATAAAAATTCCCACATTTTGATGGGATCCGAATATTTTTATCCCAAAATTTCTAGTCAGATTAAATAAAATTTCAATATAAATTTACGTAAAAATCCAACGAAACATTGCGCTCGCAACAATTAATGAAATTAAATTTTCAATATTCCAAAAATAATATTTTATAAAGTAATCACTGTTTGGTGCATTTTTTAATAGTTACTACCCAGTTTTTATAATTACATCCCATTTATTATTTCTTAAAGCCCATTTTCTTGTCAAGCCTAATGCATCCCTCCTAGGAAAGATTTGCAGCCAATGAGCGGTGAATAACAACTTGACCTTGCCTGGGTATTCCTAAAAAAATTATAGCTGGGCTAGCCATTTTCAGCTTGAAAAAATTAATATCTGGGCTGGATATCTGGCTGGGCTAGACGGGCCACAACCCGCCTAATTAATACCTACAGCGATGTTTTCGTTGTTATTCAGAGGAGAAAATTAATATCTGGGGTAAACATCGAAAAATCTGCAAAGGCTCACCTCAAAAACACAAATACTGCTCAAGCTGCTTGGTCCCAAATCGGCCGCTTCTTGTGCAATTCTCTCGCTTATTGACTAGAGTACATAGGTTGATAATGGTGTGGGACCGTGATGTCGAAAACCAAGGAGGCACTTGCGACGTGAGGCTATGGACCTGGTGGGTCCCCATTGTCATCCTATCCAAGTAAAGTCATCTCCTCGCCTTTGCGCGCTTCCGCCTCAAAATAATGCTGCGCCCGGCCGCGCGCTTCCCGTGCAAAGCGATTGCTCCGCTTTCAAACGACACAAGTGCCGTTCGTCCGTCCATCTGCCGCACACATTAATGATACATGGTTGCCGAGGCGGCTATCGGCGCCACACGCCCGTCCCCTCCGCCCGCCACCATTGCTATATAAAGCTGCTGCGCCGCCATAGCCGCAGTCATCCGCATCCGCTTCCTTTCTCCTGTCCACACCACTACTGCCCACCATGGCTTCTCGCGCTCCAGCGCTCTTCGACAAAGCGGACGATGGACCACAAGGAGATGGCGGCCATTGCTGCCGACCGGCTGGTCGGCAGCAGCCGGAGGACGACGACGCCCTAATGGAGAACATGGTAGTCGACGATCCGGCGCCAACCCTCCTCCGCGCCATCTCGCCGGTGCATTGCACCATGACCATCGGCGAGGCCGTGCCCAATATATGGACAGGGCGAGGCCGGCGCGTGAGGAGCAGTTCCGGGAGGCGCAGGCCGACGCCGCCTACAACCACCATCTCCTCCAGGAGCACCTGCAGGCGAAGGAGCAGATCGCCGCGGAGCGGGCGGAGCAGGAGGCGCTGCTTGACTCGTACCGCTCCGCCTGCAAGGGCCGCCTCGAGCGCTGGCGGTACCGCATGCGGGTGGTGGAGGCTGCGCCGCCACAAAGAGGCTAGCAAAGAGGGCAATGAAGCGGGCGAGGCGCTTTTGGCAGACCAATGACGAGGCAGAGGACAATGCCGCCCGACGAGTCCCGCTCACGGGCGCCGAGGACGCCTGCTCGCCGAGGCCTCATGGCGCCAACAACGAGGCAGAGGACACCGCCGGCTTCACCGAGGCCCCGCCCCGCCAACAACGAGGCAGAGGACATCGCCGCTCAGCCGAGGCCCCACCCGCCATCAACGTGGGGGAGGATTTCCACCGCTCCGCTGAGGCGCTGCCCGCCGGCAACGAGACGAGGACATCGCCCGGCTCCGCCGAGGCCCCGCCCGCTGCCAACGAGGCCGCGCCACACAGAAAACGAGGAAGAGTAGAACATGGTAGGTCGCCGCCGCTCGGGTCCAAGTAAGGCCTCCGCTGCTACCCTCCGGATGAAGCCAAGCTAGGCGGGTTGACCATTGACGGCCGGTTAGCTTCTTGGCGGCGGCGTGAGTCGGAGAGCTGCGCTGGAGAAGAACGCTGCTTCTACTTAATCGCTGGTGCAGTTGGTGGCGATCGACATGTGGGCCCAACAGGCCACATGTCGATTCGCAACTGCACCTGCAGCTTAAATCACCAAGCTTCTGCTCGCCTCAGCGGACACAGGTGGGTAGCTTCGTTAATTAATTATACCTCCAAGCACTTTTTAGTTTTTAAAGGAGGATGACCGCTGCCTCGCATCTGGGAGATGCATGCGGCCACAAACACCCCTTTTTAGTTGAAGAATGTATGAAATGTAATGAAATCCGACATGTTTATATGAAATCCGACCGTGTATGAATGAATTTATTTGGTTAGTTCAATTCTGTATCACGGCATTGGATGAACATGCAAAACAATACGTACTAGCATTATTCCTGGGTGATCACCACGTTTGCAGCAGTTTCACATGTACTCCCTCCGGTCCTTTCTAGTCTGCATACAAGTTTTGTCTGCAGTCAAAGTATCTCTAGTTTGACCAATCTTATACAAAAAAGTATGCACTTTCACAATGTGCAAAGTAAAAAGGAACAGAAAGACAAAGAGTTTGAGCAGCTTTTTAGCGTTTCTGTACATTGCAATCAAACCCACAGGCCTGGCAATTCATAGAGAGCATTCAAAACAATCGATGATTATGCATCTCAGCGACTCACATGTTAGAGGAAATATTTACTTCACAACTAAAGAATAAAGAAAAAATAATCGCCGCTCTTTGACAAAGAAAGGCGCCCCATTCAAAAATATCAAACGATATCTTGCTAAAATCAATGAGCAAAATTTGACAAGGTTGTCCCATTCCAAAATATCAAATGCCTACGATTGTGGAATGGGCAGGGTTTGCCATCAGTTTGGACATTGACATGGCACCTCGTGCTAAATAAACCAGCTGTTCTTTTTGTGCAGTTCCACCAAAATCAACCAAATTCGCGCGTAGCTTGTATGATTTCTCCCTTATATGTTGCAACACCTTGAACTTATGGGCACCTCCTTTCTTGTGGTGGAAATGAATGATTCGATGTATTCATGAACATTTTGTGCAGTTCCCGTTGAAATCAAGCTGAGCACCCCTGTTTGCACTTTAAATACAAAAAAGTGATTAGTATAAAGCAAACTATACTATGAATTGATAGTTTCAACAGGCACATACATGGTCCATGTAGAGCACACTTTTAGAAAAATGGAACTCGCCAGAAAGAATCCTAGAACAACATTGTACTCACGCATCACAGCAAAAAAATGGAGATTTGTCAGTCCTTCTGAGCTGAAGTTAGTTTGGTCTTGTGGGGAGTAATGTAACCATCCTTCAACTGCTCCTTCTGATGAGAAGATAGACATGGCTTCTTCATCCTGGCATAATCGGAACTAGTCACTTCACGTACTCCATATTCTTCTTCGTGAGGAAGATGATCCTGTTTGCTCGAAAAAAAGGAAAGGAAATATTTAAAACAACACAGATGAAGCACTTCTCAAGGACAATACCACTTTTTCATGACAGTATCTAAACAGTAGCACAACACCAATAGAGATGACAAAGCTCAATCATACGGATGAAATCAGTGGGTGAGTACCAACATTTGTCAGGAGGCTGATTGTGTAGAGCATACAAATGAAGCACTTCTCCGGAACCATATGTTTCTATCTACGGGGTGGCCATGCTTACTATATACTCCTCGATTAGTTTAATGTTTCCAACATCTTCTTGTGCAGTTCCACTAAAATATAT
>JAHIAM010006420.1:0-101495 GCA_021605205.1 Aegilops longissima | reverse complement strand
ATATTTGCACTTTGGTGGCGAACTTTGATGCCTAGTGGATGTAATATGTGTAATAGCCGTGATAGCCTAGCGTTAGTTGCCTGCTTATTTATTTCCTTGTTGTCTTGTTTATTTGTTTGCTTGTAGTCATTGCAGTTATTTTTCCACGGTTAACTAGTGGCTGCAATAACCTATTTTTTGAAACTAGGCCATAATAACCAAGGGCTAATATTTACTGTAGTGACACTGGGCCTCCTACGGGCCATAGAAACAGCAGGCCTTCTACGGGCCGTAGAAATAGTAGGCCTTCTACGGGCCGGAGTAACAATCGGCCTTCTACGGGCCATATCATCAATGGGCCTTATACGGGCCGTATGATCGATTGGCCAAACATGGGCCAATAACAGGCCGCATTATGGCCGTAAACGGGCTAGAGTTGGAATCGTCCGTTCATGGGCCGACCGTAACGGGCCATCATTAATAGGCCATATTTGATGACGCTATGAAAACGCCCAACGATTAACGGACCACAAACGGGCCGATCAGAACCATGGGCTGAATTTGGCCCACAAGCGAAAATGACAAGAATGGGCCGTAAGTAAACGAATCTTTGAAATGAGCCCAAGAATAAATGGGCTCGAGAAGGCCGAAAGATAACATTGGCTGGAAACGGCCCAACGGAATAACGGGCCGTTAATGGGTATAAAGTGATACACTGTTCATTACGGGTCAGTTTCACCACGGGCCGTTAATGGGTGTAAAGTAATACACTGTTCATCACGGGCCAGGTTCACCACGAGCCGTTAATAGGCCAAGAGTTACATAGGGCCTCATATGGGCTGAAAGACGTCATGGGCCATACATGGGCCAGAAGTGAAAACGGGTTGGGCCTAATTCGAATAGGGCGTAACGGGCCTTAGGTTAGCGGGCTATAAATGGGCTATATGTGAACAGGCCGTTAACAGGCTTTCCGTGGGCCGGCCCGCCCCAGCTTTTGACCAAGTCAAACGGGTCGGCCTTTTCACAGGAATGGGCCTCTGTTGGGCCGTGCCATGTGTCCACGTATCATAGGCGCCTATCTGACCCACTGACGAGCTAACACGTGTTTCGTCCGGCCAATAAGAATTTTACACATGGAAATTTCCCATTGGTCGGGGCTGTTAACGGGTTATCGGATCCAAAACCCGACCCGATAGCTTAACGGCGTTCCGTTACGGTGGATGCGACGTGTCGGTCACCCTTGACGAAAGCACTTCTGTGACACACGATTTATCGTCATGGAAATGTACACTTCCGTGATGATAATTTTGGTAATGTCATGGAACACTTCTACGACAGCACATGTATGACTATCTTGATTCTGTCATAAATTTGTCATGGATGTACATGCATGACAAAAACGCGACCTACTGTGACAAACACGTATCATCACGGAAGTGTATTTTTTTTGTAGTGCGTCTAATTGAAGTTACTAACCTACCCCTATTGAGAGCAATGGAAATCGGGCCGATGTATTGTCCGTGTAAGGGGTAGACAGTAATTTCCATATCCCAAACACTGGCTTCGGGCAGCCGACGTGGGAGTGGATGTTTTGCCACTTCTTTCGAATTTTGGGACAATAAGCATCGACGTTTACCCTGGCAACTAAATTCGAATCCATTTTGTATTCCTATACGAATCTTTATAAATCATTCTATGTGTTTTTATATATCTTCAAAAGCACGTCAAAGATGTATTCCACTGTCATATATAAATATGATTTACAAATGCCAATACTCTAATTTAGAAGCTAGAATCCAGTTTAAGGTGAATTTGAATATTTGAAACCACTTTATGTCCAACTCCAGTGTCACACGCGGCATAATGTGTACTCCCATTTAGATATGTACACAAGCGATGTCTCAAGATTCAAAATACCGAGTCAATCAACCAATAATGTACAAAACTAATAGACATATAAACACTTATAGAGTATATGGATCAATAATATCAACTAACATACATAAGCCAGGCCGTTGTACTTTTTTTTTTGCTAGAAGAGCATCCTTTTTTTAGCAAAGCTAGTACAACATCTTGGCCCTTTCAGATGTGTGCCACTTAAGGACCATTTATACTACTATTATTGCTGAATGCACATTCAGCCCGATTGGCATATTTGTAGGTCTGGCACAACAATCAAAATGAAATGTGTCAGAGTCTTATCAATTAATACAGACTTGTGCTCAAAAAAATTACAAACCAAAAAACAAAAAAAAAACAATTATTACATCATCTCTAAAACAAATGGTTTGATCGATTACATGAACAAACAACACAAAGGTTATTCAACAATGGAAAGAACATTTCACCTATGATTTACCAAGTGGGAATTTAATTTTCTTTTTTTCCTTCAGGACCTTAACAATGCGGTCAGTCTCAGCTTGCTTTGTTTTGAAATCCACCAAATATTTAATGATTGTCTTGAGTACTGCTTGTGATTGTGCTATTTGCTTCCTCAACATGTCAACTTCATCTCTAAGTGCAGAAGAAGAATCTCTTTCTACCAATAGTTTAGCCTCTAGAGCATCAACAGTTGGCAATTCATGATGCACGATTGGGCCGGTGCCACTGCTGTGGGATGATACAGCGTCCATGGGGACCTCGCTTTTTGATCTTGGGCTAACCTGTTTTGCCACTAAAGTTCTGATTGGATTCCCAAAAGTTGAAGTTAGCAAAACATCTCAACTGGGAGTTATAACAACAAACCAGTTAAACAAACAAGGAATTAAAGAGTTTCAATTGGATATTGACAATTCATATTAACATCATTGTAAACGGTTGCACCAGCAAAGTAGTTAAACAAACAAGTTTTGCAAAAGGTACCTGTTGTGGCATTGGAATTTCTCTTGGATCCTGAAAAGTTGAGTAGCCAGTAACATGATTAGATCAACAGGTTGAAGCAGCAAAGCAGTTAAACAAACAAGCTTTGCAAAAGGAACCTGTTGTGGCATTGGAGTTTCTTTTGGATGCTGAAAAGTTGAGTAGTCAGTAACTTAACTTGATTAGAGCAACAAGTTACAGCAGCAAACCTGTTACACAATTTTTTTTTGAAAATGTACCTGTTGTGCAAGTGGACTTCCGATTGGATCTTGAAAACTTGAAGTTGGTAATATGATTACAGCAACAAGTTATAGCAGCAAACCAGTTAAGCAAGCAAGTTTCTGAAAACATACCTGTTGTGCCAACGGAGTTTCAGTTGGATCCTGCAAACTTGAATGTTAGCAATCATAAATAAAGTGTTGCAAGAGCCATAAGAAACTAACATCAAACTTGTAAAACTAACCAGTTTTGGCAATGTATTTAAGTACACATGAACTAGTAAAACTAACAAGTTCTTGGCAACGTATTAAAGTAACAAGTCGGTACCGTTTACCAGCAACACAAACATCTGTAAATTCTTTGATGTAAGCAAAATGATTCCAACATATATATATACATAAACACTATTCTGATCATGGGACCAAAATATTATTCTGATCACAACCGGAACTTCCTGAGTAACTGGCCTGAACTTCCCTCTGTACGAAGTCGACCTTCGGGCTATCTTCGCAACCGTGCCTTCTATCGCGAACTTTTTCTGATCATTCGTGTTGTTTGTGATGTAAGTGTAATGTGGACACGATTTTTAGCAACTAAATGCGCGTTATAAATAGGAATCACGATCATTGGCGGATTTGCTCTCGGGTCATGATGAACTTGCGTCTGTTGCGAGTTTAATGCATGTTGTGGTGTTGTCGAAGCTCTGGCATGATGGGAATTGTGTTTTTGTATGATTTTGTTGCACAAATTTTTTTATTTCAAATGAATTTGAAACCGGCCGTGTTCTTCGTCCGCCCGAGATGCATCCTCCGCCATCGGTGATTTCTTGTTTTCCTGACAAGTTTGCTCGCTGATTTGCGTACTATAGTTAAATTCAAGGCTTACTACGTCGTCAATTTCAATCGGGAGGGTCTATACTGTTTGATTTCTGGCATTTTGATGTTGGCACTCCCGCGGTTGTTGCATGGTTTTTTTCGGTTTTGGGATTTGCCCTCTCGTAATTTTTCTTGTAGAAAGGTAGTTGGCAGATCATTTAAAAGGTGTGCGGACGTGTTCTAATCAGGCGCAGATGATTTTATGCTTCGGACGAATTCGTTCGTTCATGTTTTCTGTGTCATGTAGTGGTCGTCGTACAAGATGGACTTCTGCGTTGTTCATACATGAACTTCTAATTTTCCTTTATTTTGCAAGGTTATGCGGCAAGTCCTTTGTATTTCTTTCCTTTTTAATGTCATTCTTCATTCTTGCATTGGTTTTGATTTTATGACTGAGTCACATGAGCAACCATTGAATTGTTTGGCCGATGGATATGCATATATATTTTTTATATGCATCTAGTATGTCCTTGTTATCTAATAGTCTGTTGGACTTCGGTCATTAACTATCCTAGACTTCTGTATGCCTATTCGAGGTTTTAGATAACCCCAGACTTATATATCATCACTCTTTGAACTTCTTGTTGTCAAGGTCTGTAGTAGAAGCTGGACTTCTATTGTACCAGTGATTGAACTTCTGTGTTTCCATGTTTGAAGGCGGTACAACATTGTGCTCTATATTTCTTTGCTTTTTTGTAATTTTCAATTTTTTGAATTGGATTTTGAGTTTGTCTAGTGATTAAATCTGAAAAACAAATTCGATAGCATGTATTTTTTCAATGACTCTACTATCTGCCTTAAAAGCTGGACTTCTGCACCTTTGTGCTAGAACTTCCATCGTTTTTTATGCATATTTTTTAGGTGATGTTGCAATACTATCTGTTCGGTTGGTGTTGTTATAAAAAATTTGTGTACATTTTTTTGTTTTCCAAAGTACTCATGTATGTAAATGTGGAGCTGGTCCATAGACACACGGATCCTTTTTTATATTTATTCTGCCTTCGGGATTATTTTTTTGGATCTTGCACGTTCTGTGGCAGAAGTTGGACTTCTATGGTACCAATGATTGAACTTCCTGGTTTCCACATTGCAAGGTCGTGCAGCATCACGCTCTATATTTTCTTTTTTTTTTTTTTTTTGTAATTTTCAATTTTTTGAATTTGGGTTTGAGTTTGTTCCGTGGGCAACTATGGGATTATTCACAAATATGCATGCATACCTTTTTATTTTTTGTAACATGTTTGCATACTTCGAACAGTGGTAGAACTTCAGTATGAGTTTAACCTGAACTTACAAGATTTTTGCTTATATGTAGTTTTTTTTTACATGTTCATTTGATGTTTTCTCAGACCCCGAACTTTTGTGTTTTTACAACATAAACTTCATCAGTAATTGTCGATAAATTTTTTTGGATTATTATTTTTAATCATTGATAACCGCATTGCGTCTTGTCAAAACCTAGCGCGCAACAATGCGGTAGCGCGATGCCGAGCAGGGGGGTCGGGACCCCCCTTCCCTCCCCGCGAGGCCGAGATAGGAACAAGCCGGAGCAGGCGACGACGCGGTGTGCCGTGTCGTCGCATGGGGAGGCGAGTCCCTCACATCCATGACCCCACTATCTATCTTAGGGGTGTGGCTCTGGGGTGCCTCCGGTGGGGGTGGAAACAGAATAACCGCATTGCGTCCTGTCAAAACCTAGCGCGCAACAATGCGGTAGCACGAGGCCGGGCAGGGGGAGGGGGGTCGGGACCCCCCTCCCCTCCCCTGCGAGGCCGAGTCAGGAATGAGCCGGAGCAGGCGACGACGCGGCGTGCCACGTCGTCGCATGTAGAGGCGAGTCCGTCACATTCGTGACCCCATTATCTATCTTAGGTATGTGGATCTAGGGTGCGTGCGGTGGGGATGGAAACAAAATAACCTTATTGCGTCTTGTCAAAACCTAGCGCGCAGCAATGCGTTAGCGCGAGGCCGAGCACGAGGGGAGGGGGGTCGGGACCTCCCTCCCCTCCCCCTACGAGGCCGAGACAGGAACGAGCTGGGCCGCATCGTCGCATGCGGAGGCGAGTCCGTCACATCCGTGACCCCACTATCTATCTTAGGGGTGTGGCTCTAGGGTGCGTGCGGTGGGGGTGGAAACAGAATAACCGCATTGCATCCTGTCAATACCTAGCGCGCAGCAATGCGGTAGCGCGAGGCCGAGCAACATGTGTTCTTTGTGTGTATTTGAATTTTGAACTTCTATATTGTTTTTAAGTTGTGTATTTTTAGTTAGATATGGACTTCATCTATTCTTGTATTTGAACTTCTTACTTTTGTTTCTTAATGTTTATTTATTCATATGCCTTTACTTCTCTAATTAGTGTACTTGAACTTATGTTCTTTATTTTTTGAACTTCTTTCTCTTGATTTTGTAGGTGCATATTTGTGTATGTATTTTTCTTCCCTTGGTAGTGTATTTGCCATCAATTTTTGGTTTTAAGGATATCAGCAGTGCTGTTGTGTGATCTTATCTCTTTATAATAGATGCATTCAAATGGTGCATTCATTTATCTATAGATGCATTTACCTTTTTAGCTGTTGGGGGGTAAAATTGTAATTTCGCCAGTGCATAATACCCTCGCCACCACCTGTCAGAAAACCCCCCTCCCTGTCGCTCGCTCTCTTCCCCCTCTCCGTCGCTCCGCTGCCTTCGTCCCCTCCAACTCCTCCTGATTTCTCCGCTGTTGTCCCCTGCCCTCATGAGTGGAGTAACCGGCGCACGCCCCCGCTCCTATTTCTGGCCCACGCCCCGCTCTCCCTCCCTTAGCCACTTTGTTCTTCTCTGAAGCGAGGGCGGCAACTGCCTGCGCGGTTCCAAGGTGCGCGTGGCATCGTGGGGAGTGGAAGAACCGCCGCAGATTCGTGCGTGCGGGGGTTGTTTGGAGAGGTACAAATGTTGCCCCCCTAATGCTTACTCTTAGTTTCGCAAGATCGGTCGAGGCCTGTCTGTTTCTTCTGTGTGCTCTCGCATCCGCCGCCTACCCCTTCTTCTAATGGTTGGGTGGGAGCTTAGGTAGGGTTCTTGTGTGTGTGGTGGGTGGATTCCATTCCCCCGTGGTCAAATTTGTTTGTGAAATGCTTGTTTGTGCTATTTCTCCCTTCAGAGTTGACTGCATTTCATTTCCCCTTTGGTGATTTCAGCAGTCAGATGCATGTAAGGGAGGGTGTGGTGCTACGGTTGTTGATGGATCTGATGTATCTAATTGCATTAGTGTTGTTGATTTCAAGTCTAGATTATGTCTGTCACATGCTAGTTAGTTTATGGAAAGTTTTTTTGTTGTGCTTGCCTAGATGTGCTACTGTTCATCTTTCATACTTGTTGGTATGTTCTAGTTGTTTCATCCTAGGGTTTGATTTAGTTGCTTTTTGTATTTGTTTTATAATTTACTACTTGCTAACTATATGCAATCTATACCATGTTTTTAGTAGGTTGTTCTAGGGTTTGGAATTCCATTCATCAAGGGGGTTGTGTTGTCATGGCTACAAAACCTTCTCCAGGTATTTTAATGTAGTTGGATCTTCTATTTTAAATAGCAGTTTTCTTATATATGTATGCCCATATCTTCACTTAGTTGTCTTGTTGGACTGCCGTTGTTAATAATGTGAACTTCTAACAAAGGTTATGTGTATGCATTTTACCCTTATTTTGAGTTAGTAGAGTGTTGCTTACTTTTTAGTTGATGAATTGCAGGTGAACTATGTCACCAAGTGTTGTTGGACTTCCCTAATGTTTCATATTTATAGTGTATACCTTTGTTTTTTTGTGTGATCATTTTCATGGTATTCATATTTAGTTTACCTGTGAAATAGTATTTGTGGTCATGCTACATATTTTTTATGTGCTACTTGCTTGGGTCACATAGTTGAACTTCTGGTTTTAACTATTGTTTGTTTAAAATGAAATTTGGTTGAACTTCTGTTCTATGCATTTTTGTTTTACTGATTTGTTATATATTGTTGAACTTCTGGACATTCATCTTATATGTAGTAGCCCCTCGGTGTGTAGGTTGTTCTATATTTAGTATGTAAATTGTAGATTGTTTGTTGTGTTTACTACTTTGTTAGGTATTGTTGAACTTCTGGGTATTGGACATTGATGTAAAAGTAGAACTCCCTTTTGTGTAGGATTGCGGATTAGAACTCAACTGCCTTTTTACTTGCATTTTTTGTAGTTGGTGATGAATTGAATAGTTCTGAAAAAAATGCCTGCGATCAAGATGGAGCTTCAGAAGTTAATACTGATGCTCCAATATCTGATGCGGCTAAATCACCCATTTTTCCTTTGATTGTGATTGCTAAGGTTGCTTCGAGCCTTGAAAATATTTCAAGCCTCGAGGATCTTGCTTCTGCAACTCTTGCTTCACCTAGTATGTGCAACTCCTTTTCTTTTCATCTTAAATTCTCGAGCCATGTTTTTTTAACTTGTTCCCGTCGGGTGTTTTTGACTTTGTTCCTGATTTTTTTATTTTTTGCTTTGCTTTTTTGTGTTCTTTCAGATGTGTCCACAGAGGAGGAAGCTGTGAACACCATCAACGATGTTCTATCTAAGTTGGATTTATCAGAAAACACTGCTGCTGCCAAGCAGGGGGCTCCGTCAGTCGAAGGTTGTGATTCCGTCCCGGATCCTTTGTGCTCTCTTCAGGTGTCAGAGACGTAGTCGCAGTCTGTTGATGGCACTGAACCTGTCACGCAACCTGAGAATGTGCCTCTTCAGCTTCTTCTGGAGGACCAACGCAAGAGGAAGAAGCAAGAAGATTTTGAGAAGAAGAGGGTGGCCCGCCTTCAGAAAGGTTCTGATGTTCCTGAATCTGTTGATGTTGCTGAGCTCATGGTTGGGCATTGCTTTGTTGCTAAGGAAGACGTGCCATGTGGCACTGATGGCATAGTTGTCCCTGTTAAGAAGAAAATCAAGAAGACCGCTGCGAGGAAGTATTTAGTTGGTGATGTTACTCCTCGGAGGAGCCCACATGTTTCAAGGCCTGCAAAACTTGCTGAAGATGAAGGGATAGGACTCTGTGGTATGCCACGCCATAGCCCTCGTGTGCTTGCCACTGCCGCGCCTACAGCTTCTCCGCTTGGTGCTGGTGCATCTGGTAAGGGGAAGAAATGTGGCGTCAAGCGCAAGGTTGCACCTGCAAAGGTCAACAATGGTGAGAAGAAGCGTTCTCGTGTTAATCCAGAGGACAAGGATGATGCTGATTTCAACACTGATGACGAGGACGACGATGATGATGCTGCTGCCACTAATCAGGTATGAATGTCTCATGTTTACCGCTTTATAGAGCATTAGTCGCTATTGTTGTATTTTTGTGTTTTTAGCATTGCTTTGGCATACATAGCCGACCTTCTGCTTCATATAGATGAATAAATTAGCGAATTGCTTTGCTTTTATGGTATTATTGCCTTTGTGTACATAGTTGGACTTCTGGATATATACATGAATAAATTAGCTTAACTTGTTGGTATACATGTTTTATTATTGCCTTGGTGTACATGGTTGAACTTCTGCTTTGTAAATTTCTAACATTTTGAAAGCATGTTAACTTGTGGTCATACATGGTTGTACTGCCTATGTGGACATAGTTGGACTTCTGAAATACATGTTTTATTACTGCCTTCGTGTACATGGTTGAACTTCTGCTATGTAAATTTCCAACATTTTGAAAGCATCTTTACTTCTGGTCATACATGGTTGTACTTCCTATGTAGACATAGTTGGACTTCTGAAATGTACTGCGTATGTAGGCATTAGTGGAATTTTGGTGTAGCTTGTGTATCTCATTGTTCTGCCTTTTCTCCTTGTCATTGCATTTTCTTCCAGTATCAGCTTGTGGAGCGGCCTGAGAGGAGGAAGAGAGGATGCAAAGCGCCCGAAGAAGGTGGCCAAGGAGGAGATTAGCCGAAACGTTTTAATAAGACGGTTCGCTGCTCACTAAGAGAAGTCAAGACGTGTGCGAAAATGCTACAACTTAGGCACAAGACGAGGGTTATCAAGGCTGGTTTTGGTTGTGTGTTTTACTTGAAGGTTGGTTCCAACATTTCTTGTCCTTTGATGGGCAACAAATACACGAGGATTGACCCTACAACCATGATTCTGGACATGGGTGAGGCGAACAAGGTTCTGCATATTACAAGTGATGTTATTCACCATCTGTTTGGATTCCCTCAAGGTAATCGTACACCTCCTAGGCCCTTGAATGATGGGTTTGATGATGGTGTTATGAGGTTGAAGGGCAAGCTTGGGTACGCTAGGAGTGACGACATCAAGACAAAGGATCTGCGGAATATCCTCGCGGAACTTGTGAAGGATGAGACGAAGGATGATCTTGCTCTGCAGGTGTTTTACCTGATTGTTTTCATGAAGGTGGTTATTCCTGGAATGTCTAGACGAGTGTCCAGGGAGGCAGCAATGGATGAGAATCTTGTGTTTGAGGATATGGCAAATATGGACTACTGCCTGTTGGTTGTTGATGATATTCGAAGTGATGTTGTTAGGTATCAGCAAGGTACTAGCATAGGAAAAGCTGTCACAGGCTGTGCCATCGCGCCGCTTCTTATGTATCTAGACTGCCTTATCATTGGCAAGACGCCTAATATTGACTTGAGGACCCCTCGCATCAATTTCATGGATCAGGTCAAGCTTGTTGCGGCTGACTTGGTCAAGAAGGGTGATGATGACCCAGCCAACTGGGTGTTTGGGAGACTGCATGTGAGTGTTTATATGCATCATTCTTTCCTGTGTAGTTTAACTTGAACTTCTGGTACTATCTTCTATATTTTTGTTCCCATGTTCCTTCATCTGTTTGCTGACACGCTGACTTTTGTTTTTGTATGCAGTGGAAGACACAGGATGAGGTTGTGTTCTTTAGGCATATCAAATGTCCTGTTCTTACTATGCCTCGTGCCACCGGCCTAGGTAGTGGAACTTCTCCGAGATTTGAATTCTCCCGGGATGTTAATACTGGTGCCCCCTGTAGATCCAGGAGGTTCTTCTGCCCATGTGAGTGTTGCAGGTGGCGTGTTTTCCGAGATTTTGTTTGAAGATGCCAATGTTTCCCTGGTTAGGATTGACGGTCTTCTTGAAACTGTTTGTGGGGAGTTGGCCCGTGTTCCTTCAACTGTTGAGCATCTTAGTCACGTTGATGGGATTCTTCCTCCGGACATGGATTTGATGCTGAGTCTTCGAATGAGGCCTTGTCAATTGAAGCTAGATTTCTTGAAGAGCTTCATCAGAGCACTTCCCACCTGCGGACTAGCTTTGGGCTGTTCAAGGAAATGTAGGATGCTCATTGCAAGCCTTTTAAAGATGAGGCAAGTGTTGTTGTGAGACAGATTTAGAGGCAGGATTTTGTTCGTTTGGGTCATGAAGGAGGCCACGTGGAGCATACCGAAGAGGTTTGTTTATGTTGGCTTTTGATATTTCTTTGCACTAATGTTCATTGTTAGCTTTTAGTTATTACTGTTTGTTGTCATAGGCGACCCTTATTGATTGCATGTGTCGTAAACTTTTTCTTTTTAGTACTAGTGTTTCCTAGGTAACCTTCTCTGTTTATAAAATCTGAACTTCAAGTGCTACAACACCTGAACTTCTATGACTTCAATGACTGACCCTATTTGTTCCCTTTTGTATTTTAGAGTAATTTGATATCTGACCTGCTATGTTTACTGTATTTGGACTTCCATTATGTGCAGTTGTGATAGCTGACCTTGTCTGATTATGTAATGTGAACTTCTGCTGATTAGGTATTTGTTTTCTACATGATTTTTTTGTAGGATGTTGATGATGGTGCTAGGGTTGAGGAGGATGTTTTACCTGTGCATGAAGCTGCCCCTGTGCATGAACCTGCTCCCGCTAGTGATGTATTAGTTGATGAGGTTCATGGTAGTGAAAATAAGGTACCATTTTTCTTGTGCATTTTTTTTATCACTATGACTTTCCGTTCTTGCTGCAGAATGATGATGCTATTGTTCCTCCAGACAAGGTTGCAGACAAGTCCGTGTCAGGCACCGGCTGCTCCGACGGGGTGGACGCAACTGAATCTCAGTCGTCCATTGGCGCTGAGGTTTCGATCTTTGGCGGGGCAAGACAGTGAGGTTTCGATGTTGTGCGAGGCAAGACAAGCGAGGTTTCGATCTTTGAGCGAGGCAAGACACTGGAGATATCATTTTGGAGAAAGATCCCGTTGAGGCTGCTGTTGAGACTGGTGGTAGTGCTACTGCAGGCCCGGAGAAGTCTCCTGCAGCAGAGCCATCAGTTGCTATTGATGCTGTTCAAACACAACCAACAGTTTTTCTTGTTTCAGATTCTCCAGCTGCTCCAGCTGCTACTGGTGTCCTTCCCGACGACGCTGCAATGTCTACTGGAGATGACGATGAAGATACTGAAAGCGATAGCTATGGAGAGGAGGTTGATCATTCTAGTGCTGCCATTGGTCTAGGTAAGAATCCATAAAGAGAGGAGCATGCTTCTCTCTTCTTTCCCCATCCCCGTCCCTTTTGTTGTTTGTTTTTGTTCATGATATCCCTGTGAACTGCCTGTGTGGTGCAAGTTGAACTTCTGGTTTGTGCTTTGTTGTGTGGTTTGTAAATAAAGTTAAGTGAACATGTTTCTATGTGGGGGAAGGTTTGTAATGCATGGGTTGTGATGTTTTCTGGTGTAGCAGCTGAGATGTGCTTGTGTTTGAATGTTGTGCTTGAATGTTTCTATTAATTAAACTGTTGCGAATCTATGTGCTCGAATGTTGCTCTTAATTTCTATTTCTTTTGCTGAGCAGATAGCGACCTTGCTGTCATCCGAAAGAAGGTTGATGACTTCTATTTTAGTATAACTAGACTTAAGAATGATCGTTCCAAGAGGTGAGTGCAGCTGGGCAATATTTACATCCATATACCCCCTGTGAACTGCCTGTGGTTTCATACTTGAACTTCTTTACTCTATGTTTCCGAACTTCTATTTTACTTCTCTGGTGCTGAACTTCTGGCCTTTTTGAACTGCCTGTTGTGATGTAGCTGAACTTCTGTGCATGTGTGTGTTGTGAACTTCCTGAGTTCCTGATGCTTAACTTCTTTTACTTTCTATTGCTTGTTTTTAGATCAATGATTATGTTCCAAAACAAGGAGTGTGAAGCTTCTGTTGAGGATGTCGCAATATCTTTTGTTCCTCGCGGAATGCTTCGATCTAATGTGGCTGAGGTTGCACTCTGTTGTCTACGTGCGAAGTACCAGGGATCGGACAAACTCGTCCTGCCGTATTGGGTTTGTGTAAGTCAACCATATAGTGATTTCTTTTCTGTTTTGTTCCTTATCATTTTAGTTAAAACTTGTTTGTCTCATTTTTTATTTTCATATGTTGGTGTTGTCTGCATTATTTTAGGACAAGATTTTCAGAGGTCAACTTGATTCCCGTGTGAGGAAGTACTTCTTGGCGACTGGTCCAGATAGCATGGATGCACATGATTCTGTATGCAATATCTTGTTCTTTGCCTCTGTATTAGTTTTGCTCTGCGATCCACTGTGTTAATATTGTTTTATTTTTCTTTGTACTATTTGATATTAATGCTCAGTTTTTAATGATTCGTGTGTTTATGTTCCTTCAGGTTGTTTTCCTCACTTTTGACCCCCCTGAAATTCCTGCTTCCATGGGTGGTGTTGGTCATTGGGTTTCGATATTTCTTGACCTGAAAAATTCAAGGTTCCAGCTTCTCGACTCCTACTATGGACCAGACGATGACTGTGCGGTACGCCTGTTTCAGCGGATGACTGATAACATCAAGAAGCTTTGGAACGATGCCATCAACGACAAGGAGACACCCTTCGTCCTCTTTCTATCGACCATTTCCCTTTGGATTGGATTGATGTCCCCCAGCAGACTAACAAGTATGAGTTCCACTTTTCTCTTTATCACTTTTGTTTAACTATAGTTGTACTTAAGCTGCGACGTCTTTTATTCTTTAGCTTTCCTTTTTGTTCTAACACTATTCTTTTTTGTGTTTGATGGTAGTATCGACTGCGGATTCTTCAAGATTACGAATGTTAATTCATATCATGATGGGGTTCTTGCAAATTATTCCCATGAAAATATCAAGGATATCAAGAAGACGTGGTTGTACTCAATCGCTTCTTCTAACCTGTTTGAGACAGACTTCCAAGCTCTGTTTGGCTACTACACATGTAAGTCTTGGAACTTGGACTACTTACCTGTACTGCATCTTTTATTCTACACGAACTTCATTTTTTCTTGAACTTGAACTTCTGCTTGAGATCTGGCCGGGTTGCTGGTTTCAGATGGAGAGGAGCATTTCTTGTACATGAACTTCATTTTTATCTTTTTTATATTGCTTGTGTGTTTTGTTTCAGTATTTTTTTTCCTTCCATTGCTTACTTGGACACGAGCATTTCTTCTACTTGAAGTTCAGAGATGATGCCTTTCTATGCTTTTGTTAGCTGTGGTTGAATGTTTTCCAGTTCATCAGTTTATCTTGAACCGTGCCTTTGGTTGTGCCTGAACTTCATTTAGTTTTTAAATGCAACTATTTTTTAGGTCAGCTTAAGTAGTAACCATGTCATCTATATTAGTTGGACTGCACATTGTGATGTGCCTGAACTTCAGTTATATTTAATGGTGTTTTTTCTGTTCCTTTTCTTTGACAGTGGATCCGTTGGACTTGACCGATTACCACTACTCATTCCTCGGGTCACAGGAATACCAGCCTAGGGAGGAATCGATGAGTACAACTCTGAGAGAAGATGATAGACCTCGAACCCTTATTCCTTCCAAGTTGGCTAAGCAGGCTGGTGGTATTTGTGGTACTCCAAAAACCCCTTGCTCCAGGAAGGTTGGTGCAGTCGAAGCAACCGAAGAAGAAGTGATTTCGTCGATGATGATTTTGAGAAGATTGCTTACCCAAAGAATGGTAAATCTACTGCTGGTACTGTTGCTGGGAGGGTTGGGAAGAATGTTGTCATCACCAGGAGGAAACCGACAGTTGAGTCTGGCAACATAACTTCCTCCAAGAGAGCATCAAGATTGCCTTTGAAGTGGCGTTCTGCTGTCGCTCCCCTAAAAAAATATAGTTACCCTCATCTATCTGAGGCTCGGAAATTGAGACAGTATGTGCTTGGTGAAGACGGTCTGGAGAAGTATCCTGAGTGAGTTTTCTTCTTCTTAACTTTGTTGCTGCGAGAGAGGCTACTCTGTGTCTAAACTTCTGTTGTTGTAGTATGTGGACTTCTATTCATTTCTCCTTTCCTTTTAGTTATAGTGTCTGAACTTCTGTTGTTGTAGTATGTGAACTTCTGTTGTTCTCTCCTTGCCTTTGAGTTATAGTGTCTGAACTTCTGTTTGTTATTGTATCTGAACTTCTAATATTTTTCCCATCCTTTTAAATCTGCAGCACAAGCTACTGCATGTTTACCATCCCTGGGAATGTGATTGACCTCCCAGGACATGTCCATTATACTCTTTTTAGTGAAGGGCAGTAGATGGAAGGAGACATAATGAATTATCTCATAAATTTGTGGAAGGATAAGCCGGAGACCTCTGAGATATTCTCTTGTGCTGACAGGGTTGTTGAGGGAGTCCTGGATTAGGGGGTGTCCGGATAGCCGGACTATAACCTTTGGCCGGACTCCTGGACTATGAAGATACAAGATTGAAGATTTCGTCCCGTGTCCGGATGGGACTTTCCTTGGCGTGGAAGGCAAGCTTGGCGTCTGGATATGTAGATCTCCTCCCGTTGTAACCGACTCTGTAACCCTAGCCCTCTCCGGTGTCTATATAAACCGGAGGTTTTAGTCCGTCGGACGAACAACAATCATACCAAAGGCTAGCTTCTAGAGTTTAGCCTCCTTGATCTCGTGGTAGATCTACTCTTGTACTACCCATATCATCAATATTAATCAAGCGGGGTAGGATTTTACCTCCATCGAGAGGGCCCAACTGGTAAAAACATCGTGTCCCTTGTCTCTGTTAGCATCCCCTAGGCGCATACGATTCGGGACCCCCTACCGAGATCCGCCTGTTTGACACCGACATTGGTGCTTTCATTGAGAGTTCCTCTGTGTCGTCATCTTTAGGCCGATGGCTCCTCCTATCATCAACAGCGATCACGGTCCAGGTGAGACTTTTCTCCCGGACAGATCTTCGTATTCGGCGCCTTTGCACTGCGGGCCAATTCTCTTGGCCATGTGGAGCAGATCGAAAGCTACGCCCACGACCATCGTGTCGATTTGGAAGATTTGAACTACGGTGACATCCGCGGAGACTTGATCTTGATGGATTCGAGACACAACCGGCGTTCCGCCTTGTCACGATGGGCATGATTTTGCTCGCCACGAGCGGTGCCACGAGGCGCGCGCATCAGCTCCGACCCTTAGTTCGGAGCCAACTGCGCCGATCGAGGACGGGTGTCTAGACACCGCCTCGGGGGCTGCAGTCTCTACGGCGATCGAGCCGAACACTAGTCTTATCCTCTGCGAAGCCCGTGACTCCAAGGTGTCGGACTCCAATCGAATCCGATTGGGCGCCGATCATGGAATTCACAGCCGCGGATATCTTTCAGCACTCGCCATTCGGCGATATCCTGAATTCACTAAGGTCTCTCTCTTTATCAGGGGAGCCCTGGGCGGACTATGTCCAATAGGATTGGGATGCGGATGACGAAGAAATTCGACACCCACCCACCACCCACTTCGTAGCCACTGTCGATGATTTAAACGACGTGCTCGATTTCGACTCCGAAGACATCGATGGTATGGATGACGATGTAGGAGACGAACATGAACCAACACCTATAGGGCACTGGACAGCCACCCCATCCTACAATGTATACATGGTGGACACACCTAAAGGAAGCGACGACGAAGAATGGGAGGACGCAGTGAAGGATCGTTCCCTCGAAAAGCAGTCAAAGCGGCGGCGTAAGCGCCGCTCCAAACCCCGCCTCGACAGAGACAGCGGCCATACAGACCCAGCCACAGAGCAGGGCGAACCGGCAGACGATGAACATGGCATCGAGCAACCATCCGAACAAGGCAACTTGGATAAACAAACCATCCCCGGCGAAGATAACAGTCCGGATGACCTTACGCCGGACAAGTTCCTGGAGCAGAAGAACCTCCACAAAAGGCTCGTCGCCACTGCGTGTAGCCTGAAAAAGCAGAAGCGGAAGCTCAAAACTACGGAAGATGCACTCAGAATCAGATGGAGCAAAGTACTCAACACCGCAGACAAATACGGCGGCAGTCGGCACACAAAGAGCTACCCGAAGCGAAAGCTACTGCCTGAATTTGAGGAGGAGGCCTTAGAGCCCCCACAATCAAAAAATAAGGAAGCCACACGATCGGATAGACGACCCCATGGCCAGCATAGAGCGGTAAGCGATGCCGCATACAAGCTGGCGCGCGATCCACACAAGGATTCGCATCAAAAAGATGGCCCAGCAAGATCCATCTACGGGCCAAGAAAGCAAGCTCTAGTAAGCAATGCAACGCAAAAAAATATCCGAACACCACGGCACACCCAAATACAGGGGTGGCGCACAGCCCCTATGTTTCACCGATGAGGTGCTGGACCATGAATTTCCAGCGGGATTCAAACCCGTAAACATAGAGGCATACTGACGTAACAACAGACCACAGAGTCGGATTGAGGATTATATCCTCCACATACACATGGCCAGAGGAGATGACCTCCACGCCATAAAATACTTACCCCTCAAGCTCAAAGGGCCAGCCCGGCATTGGCTTAAAAGCCTTCCCGAAAACACCATTGGAAGTTGGGAAGAGCTCGAGAATGCTTTTCGGGCAAATTTTCAAGGGACCTATGTCCGACCTCCAGATGCGACGATTTAAGCCATATAACTCAACAACCCGGAGAGTCAGCCCGAAAACTCTGGAACAGGTTTCTCACTAAAAAGAACCAGATAGTCGACTATCCGGACGCCGAAGCCTTAGCAGCTTTCAAACACAGCGTTCGAGACGAATGGCTCGCCAGACACCTCTGCCAAGAAAAGCTAAGAACAATGGCCGCATTAACAAGCCTCATGACCCGCTTTTGCGCGGGAGAGGATAGCTGGTTTGCAAGATGCAGCACCAGCGACCCAAGTACATCCGAAGTCAGGGATGGAAATGGGAAACCACGACACAACAAGGACCAGTGCCTGAATAAGGGAAACAGCCCGAAGAGCACGGCAGTCAACGCCGGATTCAAAAGCTCTCGGCAGAATCAGAAAAAGCTGCCCCTCAAGGATAACAGGGATGAGCTATCTAACCTAAACAAAATCTTGGACAAGATATGTCAAATCCACAGTACTCCCAGGAAGCCTGCAAACCATACCCACAAAGATTGTTGGGTCTTCAAGCAATTCGGCAAACTCAACGCCGAACACAAGGGGCTCGACACACCAAGTGAGGACGACGACGAACCCCACAAGCAGAGCACAGGGAAACAAAAGAATTTCCCACAAGAAGTCAAAACAGTAAACTTACTTCACGTGACAAAAGGGAAAAACAGAGTGGCGCCTATAGAGATACGCGCCATACGGCCTATCACAAAGGAGTCTCGCCACTGGTTGTTAAAATCAATCACCTTCAACATGATTACTCTAGAAGTATCCAGAACGCAGGCCGGACTGCCTTGATATTAGATCCGATAATCGATGGACTCCACTTTACACAAGTCCTGATGGACGACGGCAGTGGCCTAAACCTGCTATATCAGTACACAATCCGCAAAATGGGGATAGACCCAACAAAAATTCGCCATAGCAATACTTCCTTTCAAGGAGTAACGCCAGGCCCGGATGCCCATTGCATGGGTTCTCTCCTGCTATAAGTTATGTTCGGCTCCCCCTATAACTTCCGCCGTGAAAAGCTAACCTTCCACATCGCCCCATTTTCAAGTAGCTATCAAGCACTACTGGGTCGCGAAACTTTCGCCCGCTTTAACGCAATACCGCATTATGCATCTCTTAATCTTAAGATGCCCGGTCCACAAGGCATCATCTCACTAAAGGGAAATACCGAGTGTTCCTCCCGCGCGGAAGACTGTGCGGCTGCCTTGACAGCCACACACTAAAACGGCTTCACCAATCAAAGCACCTAAACGGGTCGTTAAGACCACGGACATGGCTAGACGAGTCCGGCGTAAACATACAACTGATAAAGTCTTAATAGCCGCATACCCCCGTAACAGGGGCTCCGCGCATGTAAAACAAGAGACAATAAAGCTCAATTTTTCCCGTTTCGAATTATACTTTGTCCATTTAGTACAACATACATTTCGCATGATCTTTTTCAACTCAGTTCCTCTCTTTTACAGATGAACACCGTGCTACACCCGTCCAGGATACGGCACAACAGAGACACAGGCGCAGACGTGCAGCAGGGACCCGTTCCAAGGATTATTTTTAGATTAAGACCCTGCGTAAACCTTTTTCACTGTCTCTTGTTGATACACATCCCCCGATTCTCAGTATAACCGAGGAGGAAGCTGGCGTCTTGACATGTGGCCACGTCAGAGTTTTGCGCGTACCTGGACACCAGGGGCTTATTACCAAGGGCGTTGTTCCACCCGTTTTCATAAAGACCGAATACCTTAGGGAGTGTTCGGCGTCGCGAGTTTGGCTTTATATGCATCAGCTCTGAATCATGTCTTTGGTCAAATGTTGGGTTTGCCCGGCTCCTGTGTTTCGCTGCCTTACGTTCCGCTCTATCGGCTAAGGCGACACCAGGAGAACTACTGCGATTGTGCCCCGGTTCAGCCAGGCGAGCACCTCAGTAGAGAAAGCCAAAAACTGACTGTCATGATATAGCGTGAGACTAGTCAACCACTCGATGACCTACCGGAATCTTTAGGATTCCTCCGTATTAACGAAGGGCCATTTCCCGGCCAGGCACACATGCGCCTCGAGTTCGGGCGAGCGCAGGCGCCACCAGGGGCTATATAGTAGCCTCACTGTCAAACTCCTATGGCTAAGTGAAAAGTGATAAAGCATTATAGTCCGATTGCCTAGTTCGCTGCGCTATCACCTCCTTCACGGACCAAGACGTTTGATCAAGTGTGAAAATGCGCCTTCTGCGAACACCCCCGCATTATATGCGTGGGGGCTGAAGCCGACGACTGCCATCTTTCAGATTATATACACATATACCTTAACGGCCGCACACGAGGTATTATAATTCTTGCAGACACAAGTATAAAAAGCTTCTACAATTCATCAAAATATTGTTTTTCAATAATAGATGTTATTCGAACATAATATCCTTCGAGCACTGCGTCTCTATTAAACGAGCGCCCTGCAGAACTTCCTGAAAATAGTGCTCGGCAGGTACTCGGCTTCCGTCCGAGTCTTGGGATGCAACAGCGGTGGCCTCCATCTCCGCCCAGTATGCCTTGACACGGGCAAGAGCCATCCGCGCACCCTCTATGCATGCTGACCTCTTCACTGCATTGATATGCGGCACCGCACCAAGGAACTGCTGCACCAAGCTAAAACAACTTTTCGGCTCTGGCCTTTCCGGCCACAGATGACTCACGGCATACTTCATGGCGAGTCCAGATAACCTATTCAGCTCGGCCCATTCGGCCAAACAATCAGTTAATGGAAGTCGACGCTCTGGATTGTGGAACTGTGACCAGAAGAGCTTTTCCACTTCGCGATCTTCTTGATCTCGGAAGTGTTTGGCCGCATCCGCGGCACTCTCCGCCAAATCCAGATAAGTGTCCACCGTACTCCACATCCGGTCCAATGGAGCATATTTAGGATCCCCGAACTTCATCCGCAGCATAAAGGGCTTTCCAGCCGCGATATCTCCGGCCTGACGCAGCTCCTCCTTCATAGCTCTCATCGCAGAGCGAGCATCCTTGGCCGCTGTAGTGTCCTTCTCCAGGTCCATCTGTTCCGCCTGCTCTTCCTTTTCAAGAAGCTTGCACCGGTCAGCAGCGCTCTTCAACTTCACAGCCATCTCGGCCATTTCCTTCTTGCTTCAGCAGTGAGTAGCCTGTTCGGCTTTAAGCTCTTCAATTGCCTTTACGGCAGCCGCATCACTTTTCCTGGCCTGCTCCTTGGCTCGGGCGAGTTCCGCCCGAAGGTTCTCCATGGCAGCGACACCATCTGCATCAAAAGCACATGTTGTAAGATGCTGGCATCAAGCTCCTCTTACCAGGTGCCTCCGGAGAAATTACATACCTTGTGCCTCGTCAAGCCGCTTGTTGACAAGCGCGATGTCGGCATCTGCCGCGTCAAGTTGCCGCGTTAGCTCGGCAAATTCATCAGTCCGGCTGGCCATCGGACACTTCGCCACCTGCATAGGAAGGTGGCAAAATTATACCTGGGACTATGATCCTCTGCGTGCCGTCGTCTTCAACAACACACAGAGTCTCAGGGGCTACTATCTACACATGGCGCATCTTATTTATGCGAAACTGTCAAAAGGTACATTACTTTGCGTACCTCAAAACCTGTCAGTAAACTCCTGACGGCCTCGTGCAACCCGCTCTCCACGGATGCAATCCTTTCAATCACCGTACCCATCAGCGTACAGTGCTCCTCTGAGATAGACGCTCGCCCTAGCAGATCCTTTAGTTCCTCCGACCGTGCACCGGACAGCGCCGGACTCGTCTGATGGCCTTTTTCTAAGGCCGGACACGGAGGGCTTTCGGGAGCCATATGACTGCCTTCCGGCCCTGCCGGATTCGAAGAAACCCTTCGCGATGATACCTCAGGGTCGCCCGCCTCGTAAGGCGGCACGGCTGGGGGAGGCGTTCCGCTCTCCATCATCTCCGAAAGAAGATCCCCCGAAGATGAGCTCTGCTGAGAAGGGCTGAGATCCGAACTACAAGGTAAAATTTCGGTTATTTTCCTCAGAAATAAAACAGGGATTTCTCTCACTTTAAACTCCCCTCTCTACTTACAGCTCGATGGAGGGCTGATCCCCTTGGGGGCACAATACGGCCGAGGTATTCCCCGGCGCAGGACCCTCTGGCGAAGATTTCTTCCCCCGCTTTGAGATCATGGTCTCCGGGTCTTCAGAGGCGGTCCTCTTCTTCCCCTGGGTAGAGGAATTTTCGATTCCTCCTTCCTTGACAGCCTCCTTTGAGGAGGCGGTAGCTTCTTTGTTCCCCCCTTCATTTTCTTCCAAAGGCACAACCTCCAGCATCCTGGTTAATACAGGATCCGGCGTGGTCTCAGGGAGGGGGGCCGGACACCTGATTAGCTTTGCTTTCGCTATCCACTCCTGTTTTAAGGACAACTCTTTTAACGGTAATGTTATGATAAATATACGGATAGTGTGTCCGGGTATAGGGCTACTTACTTGAGTATCCGGACGATTGCAGCTCAGACCTGCGTCCTCGGTCGAGTCCGGACACATTGCTTGTGATCCGAAGAACAATTTGTACATCTCCACAGGCGTCGTGCCCATAAAATGTTGGAGAGCTCGTGGTCCCTCCGGACTGAACTCCCACAGGTGGAGGGGGCAACGTTTGCAGGGCAGGGTTCGGCGAATCAACATGACCTGCGTCACCACGACCATACTGATGTCTCTTTCCAGGAGATCACGGATGCGGCCCTGCAACAGGGGCACGTCCTTCGCCGGCCCCCAGTCTAGCCCCTTATTGACCCATGACGCTAGTCGGGGCGGGGGACCCGAGAGGAAAGCCGGCGGTGCCACCCACTTGGTACCCCTGGGAGCTGTGATATAAAACCACTCCCGTTGCCATAAGCTGGGCTCCTCTTGAAAATAGCCCTTGGGCCACGGAGCGTCAGCATTCTTGCTTATAACAGCACCTCCGCATTCTGCGTGGTGTCCCTTGATCATCTTCGGCTCTACTTTGAAGGTCTTGATCCATAGTCCGAAGTGAGGAGTAATACGGAGGAAGGCTTCACACAAGACGATGAATGATGAAATGTGGAGGATGGACTTCGGAGCTAAGTCGTGAAATTCCAGCCCATAATAGAACATGAGCCCCCTCACGAATGGATCCGTCGCAAAGCCTAGCCCTCTAAGGAAGTGAGATATGAACACCACGCTCTCACCAGGCTTGGGAGTGGGAATAACCTGCCCTTGAGCAGGCAGCCTATGCGAGATTTCGCCGGTCAAGAACCTGGCTTCTCTCAGCTTTAGCACGTCCTCCTCCATAACGGAGGAAGGCATCCATCGGCCTTGTAGGTCAGAGCCGGACATTGTCGAAGGTCTGAAGCGCCTAAAAACTAGGGCCTTGGGTGTTGGAACTCGAGGCAAGAGGCGAATTCGATTGAGGTCGAAAAAAGGAGTAAGGCCTTGGTCTCTTTATAAGAGGTTGAATACCAAGAGCCTTCCCCATAACTGTTTGGGACTCGCCTTTGATCGAGGAGACATACCAACGGGCATGACTGGGTTACCCACGTCCGTATCGATGAGAATCCCGTAAATAAAGGGGACACGATCTACCTTGACGGGGCGTGCCAAGGAAACCGCCTGCAAAACGCTACTTGAGGTGGGACAAGTAAAACGATTCAATAAAGGCTTGGTCGTGGTGTGATGTCACGCCTGCGAAATCGTCGGCCAGATTAGATTTGTGTAAATATTATTCTCTCTACGGCAGTATGTGGAACTTGTTTTGCAGAGCCGGACATTATCCTTGTGTTCACAATCTTCTATGAAGTATTCGGAGGAGGAACCCGCCTTGCAATGCCAAGACAATGTCGCGCCGGACTCGTCGTCATTGAAGCCTGGTTCAGGGAGCTCTTGAGGAGTCTGGATTAGGGGTGTCCGGATAGCGGACTATAACCTTGGGCCGGACTCTGGACTATGAAGATACAAGATTGAAGACTTCGTCCCGTGTCCGGATGGGACTTTCCTTGGCGTGGAAGGCAAGCTTGGAGATACGGATATGTAGATCTCCTCCCATTGTAACCGACTCTGTGTAACCCTAGCCCTCTCTGGTGTCTATATAAACCGGAGGGTTTTAGTCTCAGAGGATTTAACAACAATCATACCATAGGCCAGCTTCTAGGGTTTAGCCTCCTTGATCTCGTGGTAGATCTACTCTTGTACTACCCATATCATCAATATTAATCAAGCAGGAGTAGGGTTTTACCTCCATCGAGAGGGCCCGAACCTGGGTAAAAACATCGTGTCCCTTGTCTCATGTTACCATCCGCCTAGACGCACAGTTCGGGACCCCCTACCCGAGATCTGCCGGTTTTGACACCGATAGTTGTACTTAGTCCCTACATACAGGTTTTAGTTCTTTTGCACCCCTATCTCCCTTTTTTGCTCTAGTTTTGGTGTAGTGGCGTTTGGGAGGTGTTTTAATTGTGTTTTTGTGAATGCACAGTACTGCCTAGAGTATGATTTTTTCGGTGCAACAGTTCCAAAGTTCGATGTAAAAAAATCTGCTGGTCTCCTCCGAATGTTTGTTCGCAAGGAAGAAGACCTTCTTAACGCAAAGCTGGTTAGTTTTTCATAACTCTTGCTTTTTTAAATTTTATGTACATCCTTTTGCTGAGTTTGTTCATCCCAGTTGTTCAATACCTATTCTTTATAGTTTATGTTCATCGTTTATTTCATTCTTGGCAGGTTTTTTTGATACTATTCAAGCCAATTGGCACAATGGTGCACTACAGTGTGTATGTGCTGAATAGATATCGTGGGAGCATTGACATCCTTGATTCACTTCCTTACAGTAATAAGGGAACTTCACGAACAAGTTTCCACGGAGATTGCCAACATATTATGAGTGTTTCTTAGCCTAAACCTCCTTTCATATCTGCTTGTTTGACACAAAGTATATTATGGCTTTTGTTGACAAAATATGTTTCTGTCTCTGTTTTGGTAATTCTGCTTGAACTGACTATCATTTGACAGTTGAACTTCTGGTATTTGTTTAGCTGGATCGTACGCAAGTGTCCCTTTTATGAACCTGAACCTAACTATTTTGGTTAACATGTTTTTGACTTCATATTATTTTGGCATTTCCTGCGTATCAAGAGATTTGTTGGGTTGCTCGAGGAGGTGTACGGCAAGGCTGCGTACAATGCGAGCAAGTAGCCTAACTGGGTGACTATTGCAAAGAGGCCGACTTTTATCGATGTTACAAAGCAAGTGAATAATGATTGTGGTTTCTTTGCCGTGAAGTTCTGCGCTACATAGGATGGCGACGAGCTTATTGATGATTTTGGTGATGTGGAGGTATGTTTTTTCCATGTTCTTGTCTGATCATCCTTTCATTTTTGTTGTGTGTTTTTGCTGAGATGCTCCTGCTGTGGTTTTAGTTATCCTTTACTAAACCATCGTTTGATTTCCTGTTGGCAGGCTGCTGCAAATGACTGGAAGGCCGAGTTCATGCACACTCTAATCTTTAGCGAGAAGAATGAAGTTGTGCGTGCAGAGCTTCCTAAAGAGATCCAGTACTTGGGCCCGTGAATTCAAAGCATTAGTTTCAGTGTAGATTTTATCTCGTAAAGATTTAGGTTTGATAATAATTGGAACGATTTTGTAAAGATTTGGTTGTAAGAATTGTGTAGTAATTTGTGTACCTATAGCTACAGCACTATTACTTATGATATTGAGGACAAATGTATTTGGTGTGAGGAATGATTTGGCTTGTGAATTTTAATGTACTGCATCATTTTCAATATCCATGTGTTGTCTATTTTTTCCCCAACAAATGTACCTGAACTTCTCCCTCGGCTATGGTTGAACTGCTCGTTTTTTGTTGTTGTTTAATTTCGGGCCCCAACATATGATCTTTGATTTGAACTTCTGCTTGATATCTGGCTGGTCTGCTAGTTTCAGATGGATAGGATTTTCTGTGTTGTGTAATGTATTGTTGTTTTCAACCCAACCAATACGTAGCCTTTTGCATAGAATCTATATTTGTTTTTTGTGATTTTTCAACTGCGAATCGATTTCAACTATAGCTTTGTGCAAAAATATTCTCATACACTCCTTAACTTTTCTTTATGTTTTGTCGGCATTGTACATGAACTTCTACGTATCCAAACAGAACTTCATGTATGAGCGCGTTGTCTTAGGCTTGCTAACCTTAGTTCATATGGCAAAACTTTATTTTTTTAAGCATATTTTTCCTACGTCGATTTTATATACCAGAACTTCTTCTGTAAGCTGACCTGAACTTCAATCTGTATAATTATTTGCTGGTTGCTCTTTTATGGAATACAACACCAGCACCTCCTGCCATAATATACCGAACTTCCACTGTAATCTTACTCATAGTGTATATTTTTCATTTCTGTTCTTGCTTGCACTTTTATGGAATACATCACCAGCACAACACTTCCTCTCATAATATACCAGGACTTCTGCAGTAATATTACTTGAATTCACAATGTATATTTTCCATTTTTATTACCGCTTGCTCTTTCATGCAATACATCACCAGCACAACACTTCCTGCCATAATATAGCAGGACTTCTGCAGTAATATTACTTGGACTTCACAGTGTATATTTTTCATTTTATTACTGCTTTCTCTTTCATGCAATACATCACCAGCACCTCCTCTTATACTATACTAGTACTTCTACAGTAAGCTTAGTTGAACTTCTACTGTATAATTTCTTTGAAACTTCAACAATAAAAGTTCAAGTAAGCTTATCCTAAAATACTGTTTTCAAAAGTGGAATAATATTCTGCACATTGACATGACATAAGTTTTCTTTGTTTAATTGACCTATTCTAACTGTTCATCAGCCTTGCGCTCCTCCTAGGCTTTGGTTGTAGTGGTTTTTGCTTGACATGTACATCTTCCTCTTCATCTTCTTCTTTCTCTTCCTCTTCATCGTCCTCTTCCTCTTCATCATCCTCTTCCTCTTCCTCCTCGCATTCCACTTCCTCTTCCTCTTCGACGAAGTCTTCATCTTCGTCTTCCTCTTCATCTTCCACCACTTTCTTGTTGCTGGCTCTAGGTTTTGCTTTCTGTTTCTTCTCTGGCTTTTTGCTTGTCTTTTCAGCTTCTGCGCGCTTCAGGCATGTTCTTGCATTATGTGCTTCATACTCCTTGCATATGCTACAAAGTATGCTGCTTGCTTTCTGTGGGTGTGGTCCCTTCTTTTGTTCTATAACTTTGGGCTGCTATTTTTGAACTTTGGGTTGCTTGACCTCCTCGGCATCGTTTCTTTACAAGAGTGTTGGACATGTGAGCTTGTTGTGTCCTGCAACCTTTTTGCACACACTACATTGCCTGTGTCCAAGTGGCACTCTGTTCTCATCGAGCACGACGACTCTTCCTGCAGGTGGTGCCTTTATTTGAGCTTTCTTGTCACTTTTCTTTGCTGCAGAAGTTTTCTTCCTACCCTTTATTTCAGAGTACAGCGGCAGTTTCATCATCTCTTGCTATCGTTGCTCCATTGATTGGTCAACACCCTGCTTGCATTGGTTGGCTTGAGCAGCTGCATTGAGCATTTCAACTGCATAAAATGAAGGTCATCTTCAATTTCAACATCCTCTTCAGCCATCCTTTCGTCAGCATTCGCTTGATTTGCTGAATGTATTGCATCAAGATCTTCCACGAGCCTCTTGAGAAGATAGTAGGCTCTGTCATATTGCTGGTCACATCTCATCACTTTCTTGTTAACCATCAAATTTAGCTGCAGCAAGATGTCTTGCTTCGATAGTCTTGAGCTGTTATCCGATACAGTTGTGTTGTAGTCCCTTGTATCGAAGGTTGGTTGTGATTTTGCAGTCTTTGTGTACTGTTTGAGGACATACTTGTGTGGAAATTTGTCAGGCTTCATGTAGTCCAGTATGTTCATGATGTGAAGTCAAACAGGCCTGCATTTTGTGATGAATGCAGAATACATAGTTTGTGAGCCAGCAATGAGTTTCATATATTTTGATATGATACTACTACTTTAGCTATTTAATGAGTTTATTTTTCTGCTCACATGTGTGTGTCCAAAGCTTGCATTCAAACTCGTATATTTCATTCTCTGGGTCAGCTACAACCTGGAATTCATGCTTTGACCAGGAAAATCTTTATTCATCATCATGGCTAGCCTTGTTGTGGTAGTACACAAGGTACTTAGTGGGCTCTGCTGTACGCTTTGCGCGAAATAGCGTGGCTTTTCTCATCCTAGTCCTCATGTCGGTATACACGGCTCTCCTGTACTTGATAGACATGTCTTCCTTGTAGCCGTAAGTTGTTTTTGTCATAGGATTGGTCTGCACATGTCAAAAAAAAGATATTAGTCGAAGCAGAGTCATGGGTTTCATTTTTTAAAATTCAAAGTGCACATGTTGAAGGAAAACACAACATGATGGGGTTTTTGTGTGTGTCTTCATAGCATGCTGGTCATTGTTTGCTCATTCTCCTTCTGCATCCGAGTTTGTATGCAAGCATTTACCCGCCTAGCAAACTTGTGTAGGTTCTGGGTCCCCTTGACAAACCCTTTCTTGAGCATGTGGTTCATGCTCTCACTTTGTTGTGTGGAAGTCATTCTAGCACAGAAAATGTTCTTGTAATATGCTGAAATCCACATTTTCCTATCACTCCACAACTGGATCATCATCTGGTCGTTCTCCAGGTTGTACTTGTGCATGAGTTCAGCCCAGGCAGCTTCAAACTCCATTGGCATCAGCGACTAGTTTAATATAGCTGTGAACTCCTCTTTGAATGTTTTATACTTTTTGTACAGCAACGCGAGGTATTCCCTATGCTTCTTCATGATGTGCCAACGGCATAGCTTGTGGACAGTGTTTGGAAATGATTGTGGTATAGCTTTCGCCATCGACGGGCACTGGTCTACATGAATTAAAAAAATGAAACTTGCTTCTTTTTTGCACTGATGGTGAACTTATGTTGTACAAGTATTTGAACTTCACATGTAGCAGTATGGCTATCTAAAAATGTCACATGTATTTTTTTCTTACAACAGTGTTGTTGAACTTGTGTGGTACCAGTGCTTGAACTTCACAGGTAGCAGTAGGACTACCTAGTAGTGTCACGCTCAAAATTTTCTTAAAACAGTGTTCTTGAACTTCTGTGGTACAAGTGCTTGAACTTCACATAAATAACTATGTTTTTCTGAACATGTTACATATATTTTTCTTACAGCTTTGTCCTTGAACTTCTATGATTCCTGTATTTGAACTTCACATTCATAACAATTTTTTCTTCTAAACATGTGACACATAATTTTTATTTCTTGTACTGTAGTTGGACTTCTGTGCTAACAGTGGTTGAACTGCTTGCTTTACATTATTTTTAGATAAAACCAGTGTACCCAATACAGACCCATTGACTGAAAAGATGATAAAACTTGTAGAGGTTTTTTTTTAACTCACCTGTTAGAATGCAAGTTGGGTGCTTATTATTCATGCACCGTACAAATGTATCGAACAACCACTTGAATGACTTTGCATCTTCGTCTCTGATCAGGGCAACAACAAATATCGTTGATTGCACGTGATGGTTTGTTCCAACAAACACTCCCAGAGGCATATGAAATCTGTTGGTCTTGTAAGTTGTGTCGAATGTTACGCAATCGCCAAAGTCTTGATAGGCTCCTCGGCAACTTGCATTGGACCAGAAAATGTTTTTTAATTGACTTGTCCTTGTCTACTTGTATGTCATAGAAAAACTCATCATTGATTGCCTTCATGTCTTTGAAGAACGAAACAAGTTTCAATACATCATCCAAATCATCTTTCCTTGCATTCATGGCTTTCCTGCAAATTACATGCAAACATGCATTTGTTATTTTTGCTAGCAAAGGGTTGTGACCTAGGATGCTATGTACATTGCAGTATGTGGATGTTTGAATACTTACTGGTTTAGTAGGTATTGTCCGGTCATGCTTAGGAAGTAGCTTCCATCTTCATTTTCAGATAGCATGGACATGATTGTTGTGTGCTTGACATCATGGTACTGCAGGAGCTTTACGTACTCCAAAATAGTGGGGTCATAATTCTTGTGTGAGTGCAAGAATACCAGCATGTCATCAGTTTGCATGAGTTGGTGATTATGATTGTACTCAATGTCCACTGCCACACATGTGTTATCCTCCTGCACCTTCACCCTCATTCTTGCATTGCAGCCTGTCCTCTGTGATGTTTTGTTTTGCTTCCTGTTAGCCTCTGAAACAGAAGTTGTGTGTATCCCTTGGAACGCGCAAACAAAATATGTGTGGTTGTCATTCTCACCCGTCTTCCTAATTCCAAAACCAGCATGTTTGGCGTATCTGTTATAAAATTCCTTTGCTTTCTCTACATCTTGGAATCGCATCTTTAGTCTTGGTATTAGATAATCCGGGAGATTCGTGTCTGCAGAAAAAGAAAAAAATAATCCAACGGCACGTTAAAATGCAGTTTATGAACTTGTTATCCTGGAGGGAGCAAAAAATTTGCAGATAATACAAGATGCGTATATAAGTATTTTGTTTCACTTATGTGCACGTATGATCGCAACTCCACCGGAGTCTGCTGCTATCCCTCTGGGATGGGGCACGGCGGAGTAATCATAGTAGGATGCAGGAGTGGATCACGAGGAGGAAGGAGGGCTGGAGATGGCCTCTCTCTTGTTTGCGTCCTTTTTGCTTGAGGTGGTTGTGGAGGTATTGCGATCCTGGTCTTGGTTTGCTCTTTTGTTTTGTGAAGCAATCCATCTACCTTATGTCCCATACAATTCTGACTTGGAGCAACAGCAACAGGATCCAACGGTGGTAGTGTGCAGAGCACTCTCCTCCATGTGTGTGTTCCTGTTGGATTTGTCCTGGGATCCAGTTTAGTTGCTTCCCTTTGGCATTGACGAGGCACACCAGGATAACCACCAGAGTTACACACAAGACTTGAGGTAACCCCCTCCTCCATCGGCGTGCTTGGGAGTCTGCTGGTGGATACAAAGAATCCGCGGGGGATTTCCGGAGTCACCCAATTAGGTGGAGGCGCAAAGTTGTGCGGATAGGGCTGTGACCCAGCATCTTGGAATTATCCATGTGTTTCGGGTGTCATCCATTTTTGGTCTGGAGCAGGTTGGCAATGATGTTCGTGCGTTTGAGGTGTGACCAATTGAGGGGGTGGTGCAACGCGTACAGGCTTAGGATTGTGTACTTGCTGTTGGGAACTTCTAAGCTTCTTCATGTGTCTCTCGTCTTGCTAACATAAATGAAAAAATGTATATTAGCACACAAGTTACATCTGCCTATACCTTTGTAACTGAACTTAGCATTATTCACAGCCTGAACTTCTCATATAAAAGTGGTGTTCATGTACATATTTTTCCGCTAGGACAGGCATCACACTCTTAACTGAGCTGAGCATCTGCCAATACTTTTGTACCTGAACTAAGCACCCTTCACAAAATGAACCTCACATTCTGTTAATTCTACACTATTTGATTACTTATATGTACCTGAACTGAGCACTCTCCATAGTCTGAACTTCTTGTTTTGCAAAGGGGAAATATTGTCTATAGTTAAAAAACCTGAACCTTCATGAGTTTGAATGGTTGAACCACTAGTGCATACCAACCTGACCTTCATGCGAGATCACATGCATGTTCTATTTTTCCTTTTATTTTTTTGCACAGAACTAGATACATACCAACCTGAACTGTTATGCACTTAATAATTGAACTTCACATGGCTTTTCACATGTGAATGCAGGCAGATTTTCTACTGTTTGCAGTCTGGACTGATGCTCACACACTACCTGAACTTCACATGGTTGTAAGCAGGCGGATTTAAAAATAGCTTTTGTAGCCTGGACTGATGCTCACACACCACCTGAACTTCACATGGCTGTAAGAAAATAACAAACAGAAGGAAGAAGTTCAACCATACCGTGGCTAGAAGTTTGGCCAACCTTTTTCCAGCAGCTGATAGGCCACCTTGAGAGCAATTTGTTGAAAAGCTAGGAGAGGAACCGCATGGAAATCCATGTCTTGCATAGGGCGCGAAGTTCATCTGCATTAAGAAAGAAGGCCAGTAAGGGAAGATTGAAGGACTCCGCAAGATCAGGGAGGAAATTCATATACCGTTCTTAGATTTGAAGGTGGCGCCGTTGCGAGCTCCGCCACCGAGATGCTTCCTTGGGCGCGCTGTTCGCCGTAGGTTGCGCCTTGGCCGTCATGAGCACTACTAAGCCGTCGTGCGGTGGCGATGGACCGAGGAGGAGGCTTCCGGAAGTCCATGGCTATTAGTGGCAGAAAGTCCGGCGGCTTCGCCGCCTCCAGGCGACGCGGGCTCCCTCACGTCGGCGTCCGTCGACGCTCACTCGCCCGCGCCGACGGTCGGACAGAAGGTGGTGACGGAGGGGGTGGAGCTGGATCCGGCTGGCCAGGAGGTGGAGATGGAGAGGAGGCGCTAGATCCGGTCGGCCACGAGCTGGAGACGGAGGGGAGGCGTTGGATCCGGCGGAGTTCGGCGGGAATCACAGGGGGAGGCCGGTGATCGAGGGGAGGAGCGGCGAGGAGGGGGGCTGGGGCGGCTGAATCGGGATTGGGACCAGGTGGGTTCCTGTCGGGGCAGGCCGGCAGTTCGGGAAGTTCGGGTGGGTTCTGTCGGGCCCTTATAGGGCCTGTTGTGATCCAAATAACTATTCTAATCCTGGGATTAGAATAGTATTGTCCTATATATATAACTATTCTAAGCATTATATCTGGCCTAGATGCACATAAATAGAGTAAAGAACCAATCATGGAGCGGTATACCTTTTGATCGAACTCTTTAATATTGTCGTCGGGACCCAATTGACCTTTGGTTGGCATTGGCGTCGTGTACCCTTTGTAGTCTTGTATTCCAAACTTCTGCAGGAAATCTTTGAGATATTTTCTTGTGAAATGAAGATGACATTGCTCTGCTGACGGATTTGAAGACTGAGGAAGAATTTCAGCTCACCCATCATGGACATCTGATATTGCTCTTGCATCATATATGCCCAAACTCATCACTGTATCTCTTGTCAGTGCAACCGAAGATAATGTCATCCACGTAGATTTGGCATAAAATAGTTCCCCATCATATGTCTTCATGGAGAGAGTGGGATCTAGAGAGCCAGGTTTGAAGCCTTTGCTCTTCAGGAAGTCTTTGAGTGTGTCATACCAGGCTCGAGGTGCTTGTTTGAGGCCATACAGTGCCTTGTTGAGCTTGTATACCATGTCAGGACGCTTTGGGTATTCAAAACCAGGTGGTTGTGCAACATACACTTCTTCAATTTTGCCATTGAGAAAGGCACTCTTCACATCCATTTGGTACAGAAGAATGTTGTTGTGGTTGGCATAGGCTAGCAGAATGCGAATAGCTTCAAGCCTAGACACAGGAGCAAATGTTTCATCGAAGTCAATCCCTTCAACTTGAGTTTAACCTTGAGCAACGAGAAGAGCCTTGTTTCTGACGACTTGACCATGCTCATCTTGTTTGTTGCGATATATCCATTTGGTGCCTATGATATTGTGCTTGCGAGGATCAGGGCGCTTAACTAGCTCCCAAACATTGTTCGGCTCGAAACTGTTGAAGCTCTTCTTGTATAGCTTGAATCCATTCAGGTTGCATGAAGGCTTCATCAACTTTCTTGGGTTCAGATATAGAGACAAACGCAAAGTGCCCACAGAAATTTGCTAGCTGTGGTGCTCTTGAACGAGTGAGTGGACCAGGTCCATTGATGCTATCAATTATCTTCTCAATCTGTACTTCATTTGCAACACGAGGATGAACTGGACGAAGATTTTTTCCTTGCTGATCATTTGTCTTCATCTTCAGCATTGGCTTCAGGCTGAGCAGTGTCTTTAGGTTGATTAGGTGCAGAAATGATGATTTCCTCTTCAGCTTGTGCCTCTGAAGGTATGATTTCTCCAGTACCCATAAGCTTGATAGATTCACTTGGTGAGGCTTCATCTAGCACATTTGGCAGGTGCTCTCTTTGCGAGTCATTAGTCTCATCGAATCGCACATCCACAGTTTCAACCACTTTATAGTGAAAGAGGTTGAAGACTCTGTAGGAGTGCAAATCCTTTCCATAGCCAAGCATAAAACCTTCATGTGATTTTGGTGCAAATTTTGAAGTGTAATGCGGATCCTTGATCCAGCACCTAGCACCAAATACTCTGAAGGAGCTGACGTTTGGCTTCTTACCAGTCAGGAGCTCATATGATGTCTTATTTAGAAGCTTGTGAAGATAAACACGGTTGATTACGTGGCATGCAGTATCAATGGCTTCGGGCCAGAATTTCCTTGGTGTCTTGTACTCATGAAGCATCGTCCATGCCATCTCAATGAGGTTTTGTTCTTGTGCTCCATGATGCCATTCTGCTGAGGTGTATAAGGAGCTGAGAACTCATGTGTGATGTCCAAAGTATCAAGATAAGTGTCGAGGTCGGTGTTCTTGAATTATGTGCTGTTGTCATTTCTGATGTGCTTGATCTTGATGCCATAGTTGATCATGGCGCGATTGGTGAATCGTCTGAAGACATCCTGTACTTCATTCTTGTAGAGGATTATGTGCACCCATGTATATCTTGAGTAATCATCAACAATGACGAAGCCATAGAGGCAAGCAGTGGTAGTATGGGTAGAGTAGTGAGTAGGGCTGTCGGTGTCAAAACCGGCGGATCTCGGGTAGGGGGTCCCGAACTGTGCGTCTAGGCGGATGGTAACAGGAGACAAGGGACGCGATGTTTTACCCAGGTTCGGGCCCTCTTGATGGAGCTAAAACCCTACGTCCTGCTCGATTGATATTGATATTGTGGATGTTTACAAGAGTGGATCTACCACGAGATCAAGGAGGCTAAACCCTAGAAGCTAGCCTATGGTATGATTGTAAGGGTTGTTGTGATCGTTGGTCCTACGGACTAGAGCCATCCGGTTTAATAGACACCGGAGAGGGCTAGGGTTACATAGAGTCGGTTACAATGGTAGGAGATCTACATATTCGTATCGCCAAGCTTGCCTTCCACGCCAAGGAAAGTCCCATCCGGACACGGGAGAAGTCTTCAATCTTGTATCTTCATAGTCTTGGAGTCCGGTCGATGATGATAGTCCGGCAAATGATAGTTCGGTGATGATGGTAGTCCGGCTATCCGGACACCCCTAATCCAGACTCCTCGGTAGCCCCTGAACCAGGCTTCAATGACGATAAGTCCGTGGCGTATGTTGCTTGGCATTGCAAGGCGGGTTCCTCCTCCGAATGATAGAAGATTGTGAACACTAGGATAGTGTCCGATCGTAAAATAAATTCCACATTCCATCAGTAGAGAATAATAATATATACACAAGTTCAATCTGTGGCGTTTTTGTGGCATGACGTCACACCACTACCAAGCCATTACTCGAATTGTTTTTACTTTACCACCTCGGCTCATTTAGCGGCGCGGTTTCTTGGCACGTCTTGTCGAGCAGAGATCGTGTTTCCCCTTAATCCGGGATTCTCATCAATACGGGCGTGGGTAACCCAACCGCCTTTGATGGTGGCGCTTGGGAGATAAGCGAGTTTTACCAGGCGGTGGGGATGCATAAGACTTCGCCGCCCATATAAGGGATAAGGATTCACCTTCTCACCTCGCCTTCTTCCTCCTTTGCTTATCCATCTCCGCTTTTCGAGCTCCAGCGCCCAAGTTCGCATCTCGTCTCAACCTTCTCCGACCATGTCCGGGCGGGAGGTAAATGGTTGGCCTCCACCGTTAAGGAGGAGCACATCGCCAAACTTCTGCGGCGCCGATACCTTCGGCGACATCACGCACCGGCTGCCCGACGAGGGCAGCTCATCCCCACCCCCCAGGCCCCATGAGAGGTCGTCTTTCTTTCCCACTTCCTCCGCTGGATGGGCTTTCCACTTCACCCTTTGTCCGGGGCTCATGTTCTACTACGGCCTGGATTTCCATGATCTGGCGCGAACTTCATCCTCAACATCTCGGCGTTTATCGTGGGTGCGAGGCCTTCCTCTCGCATCCAGCCCCACTTCGACTTGTGGCTCAAGACCTTCAATGTCAAGCCAAAGGTAGTGAAGGGCATTCAAGCGGAGTCTTGGAGCGCCATGTTGGGCAAGATGCCCAATGTCCTTTAGTTGAAGGGCCTTCGTGGAATCCGTCAAGGGTGGAAATTTGGGTGGTTCTATATCACCGAGCAGCGTGACCCTAAATGGGCGGCGGCCCCGAGTTTAGATCTGGTATCCCCACGCAGCTCACCTCCCGGAAAGAGAAGGGCTTCTGTGGGGTAGTTGAAGGAGCCGACGGGACTCCAAGCTGTATCAAGAAGCTGGTGAAGAAGCTCAGCCTGGTTAACGTGGTCCAAGTCATGCTCATCCGCGGATACTCCCATGCCAAGCGCGGCATTCAATCTGTGGAGTTCGATCCGAACAGCACCAGCGCTGAACAAGCTCTTGACCACGACGTCTGAAGGCGCTGGAAGGTGCTGTTCAAAGGTGCCGAAGCCCCGCATCCGCGATGAAGATCGCGGATTTCGCTTCGCAGCCTTGAGCCGACGAGGTAAGTGATTCTACCCCTTTATGGGACACTTGTTTTTCATAGTTTGACTCTATGCGGGTTTTAATTTCCCCTTCTCCTTTGACAGGATTGGCTGAGGAAGGCGGAGCAGATTACCTGCCCGGCTCCTATGCCAGAAAATCCAGTAGACACTCATCTAGCGAGGCTGCTGGTTCCGGCACCGCACGTGGTGCCCGAGAAGAAGGCCAAGAAGGAGGCCACGGGTGCTCGAAAGAGTGCCCGTTTTCAGGTGTCCGATGACTCCGGGGCGGACTCCTCCCCCGAAGATGAGGAGGAGGAAGAGGACTCTCTCCCAGAGGAGGGAGAGAGGAAGAGGAAGGCTTCCCCAACAAGGGAGGCCGAAGGGTCCAAAAGGGGAAGGACTATTCCCTCGGACAGCTCCGCCAACATCGACGTTGGCGAGGGAGGATGGCCTTCAAGGGCCAGGCCTCCGGCGAGATCGTAAGTATCCGGATTCCTGAAAGATTTATAATTTCTTTTTCTGCGTCACATAGTGTCATTCTGATGCCGCATGCTGCTGTAGTCCGGCCAGTGATGATCTCCCGCTTCATCGGCGGGTCGTTGGCTCCGTCGGACGTAGACTCCATCCCGACCGCCTCCACCCCCGCGACACCGAGGGCGCGAGGTGGGATCCCAAGAAGGACCCATCGGGGAGGCTCGAGGCGCCACAAGGCGTCCTCCGGACTTTCGCCGGACTCCACGGAACCCGCAATGGTTCCGGAATCCGCCGTGGCCCTTCGAATGAAGGGCAAGACCGTGGCGCCGGCTTCCGTCCCAACCGGGCGCCGGGTAATTTGTTGGGCGCTGCAGAGCGCTTCCATCGAGGAAGAACACCGCACTATTATGAGTGCGGTGATTGAAAGGTGCAGCTCACCAAGGCGGGCTGACCGAAGCTGCGATAGCCTTCTATCGGGCTTTGAGGTAAGAAGTTAAAAATATGTAATGTAATACCACATAGACAGTAGCCCACGATGCTCGGTTTGGTGTTGGAAAGAAAAGCGGATGAGGATCTGAAAAAAATATATCTGTGGGTTGCTAAAAAATTATGTCAATATGGGTTGCAGGCTGCTGCTGACCTCTGCCGCACTGACTGCGGAGGTCGGTGCTTTGAAGCAGGAGCTTGAGCAGTCCGAGCAAGAGCTCGGCCGCGCCAGGAAGCAGCTCCAGGACAAAGAAGGTGAGTAACACCACTTTGAACTTGTACCTTACAGAAAAGGATTTAGGTTGCAACAAAAAATAACAACGATAACATTGGTACTGCAGGAGCCACGAACGAGGTGGCGACCCTAAAGGAGGCCGTGTCATGTCGAGCATAATGCAGCCACCGGCAGGCAGAGCGAGAAAAGCAGGAGGCGCGGGTGGCGGTGGTTCAGCAAGAGCTCCTGGCTCTCATGGAAAAGCATGAGAGTTTGGGCGTGACTCAAAGACTCGAGAGTCCGAGCTTGCCTCGGCTCTCGAAAGTGCTAAAACCACCAAGGCCGAGGCCCATAAGTCCCTTGGAGATTGAGTTGATGAGGAAGATAGCGGCGGGTAAGGCATTTTTCATGCAAAGCAAGCATGTGAATGTAAATTACGTGTTACTTACCCGAATTCAGAGCTCTCGAGGCGTTTGCAGATCTGCCTCACAGGCGTGTCGATGCCGCCGCATTCTACCGAGCCGAGGAGGGAGCTCAGCGGAGAAGGTCTTCGGTCTCGATATCTTTGAGACCGGCCATCCGTGCCCCTAGCGACCAGGTGAAGCAGCTGGTCGAGCTTCCTAAGGTGGCCGAGCAGGCCATGAAGGGCCTCATAGTCCGGTGTGGCTCGGAGAGGCCATGCACAGGAGCTACTTCAGCCTTGTCGACGGCTGGTGGATGTGTGCCCCAGGTGGAGGTTATCAAGCGCTCCGCCGTGTTGAAGGTGCTCGTCGGGCCCTTGCTCGCGCAAAAGGTGCATTGGGGCAAGCTGGATGCGGAGAAGCTAATCAGCGACGCGCCACCAGCGGGCAAGGAACATCGTCGCCCAAATGTACTATAAGGCTGTCTGAAGGGTGCCCGCAAGATTGCGGATGAGTGCCCTGTGGATGTAATTTTGAGTAAATTAGCAATGTGTTATCACTGCGCTGAAAACTTTGTTCATATCGCTAAGCAACGCTTGTTAATTTAAAATATTACCTTCATGCGGCCGTTTATTAAATCTGAGAGATGGCAAGTCGTCGGCTTCAGCCCCATGCCATGAGTCTTTGGGGTGTTCGGGATAAACATGAGCGCTCTAGTTCCCATTTTGGGTCCATCGAGGAGGCGCTCAACACAACGAACAAGGCAACCGGACTTATAGTGCTTGAACACTCTCACTTAGCCATAGAATTCTATAATTTTAAATTTCGTGAAGCCCCTAGTATTCGGAGGACCGAATTGGGGCGCTATCCACGCCTTCGTCGGACATAATCCGAACTTTGCTCGAGCGGCGTAGGTCTTTAAGGACCCGAAGGACCTCTCGAACAGCGACCGGTCTCTCGCCTTATCATGACAGTCAGTTTAGCTTTCTCCTTCGAGGCGTTAACCCGGCTCAACCGGGCGCAATCGCAGTGGTTCTCCCAGTGCTACCTTAGCCGATAGAACGGAACGTAAGGTGCCAAACATGGGATCCGGGCAAACCCAACTATTGACCCAAGACATGATTCGGAGCTGATTCATATAATGATATAAGTTCGGGGTGCCGCACTTGTGAAAGTGTGCGGACTTTATCACACCATAATCGGAGAACATAAGCCCTGGTGTATTTGGCGTACCAGAATGTACGGATGCAACATGTCATAAATGAACATATATGTATATATATAAGGTAATGCAATTATAGGCAAAAAGTGCTGCATTTTATTCGAGAAGATATGCTATGAGTGCGGAATGATACAAATAGTGCGGAAAGCAAGGGATTGGACGAATTAAAGGCGTCTCCCTCGAGGGTAGGCCGTGGAATGTTTGTATTTAACAAATTTAATGCTCGTGATGGAGACCACACGAGTGTTAAATCGTGGCCTTTGTCCTTCCTGGCTGTTGCATCATGAGTTCGGCGAGGTCGCCGCGGACATAGTTCTGTATAAAAAGAGAAAATAAAAGAAAAAAGCGACACACTTGGGAGCCCTGGTGTGGTCGAACCGCACTGGTCTGTTGTGGTTGTGTCTTTCCCCTATGCCCATGGTATCTCCAAGGCGTAATTATGTACGCGGAGAACTTGTCTTACAATTTTGCGAGGGCTGGGTTTAAGGCAGCATTACTCGCCTGCTCGGAGCGTGCTGGTGGTCTTGGTTGATGTTGCTCGGCGCGTTTGGTCGTGTCCGGTCGTTTAACGGCGGACTCGAGAATTGCCTTAAAAGGCTGCTCAGTACTTACGCCGCGAGCCGCTGTATGTTCCTCCGTTCGGAGGGAGCGTTCCATGTTTCCATTAACCGTGATGACTCCACGAGGACTGGCATCTTGAGCTTAAGGTATGCATAATGCGGCACGCGTTGAATTTTAAGCAGCGCGTTCGTCCGAAAGCGAGCATGATAGCCGCTGCGGAGCAGGACTATGTCGAAGATTAACTCCTCGCCGAAATTATCCGGGATCCGAAGACCACTTCGATGTAACGAGCCTGTACAATTGGCCTCCACACCTGGTATGACACCTTTGAAGGTTGTCTTTGTAGGTTTAATCCTTGAAGGGTCTATGCCCATCTTGCGCCCGTATCCCGATAAAGCAGGTTCAGAACTCTGCCGCCGTCCATCGGGACTCTCGTGAGGTGAAATCCATCAACGATTGGGTCTAAAACCAATGCGGCGAATCCGCCATGGCGGATCTCGGTCGATGGTCTCTTCGATCGAAAGTGATCGGGCAAGAGGACCATGGGTTGAATTTTAGGCGATAGGCTCCATCGCAGCGTATCGTCCCTTAGTGCGCTTCCGCTCCCTTTTGGGAATATCGTTGCGTATATCATGTTTACCGTCCGAACTTGAGGGAATCACTTTTGTCCTCTGTTGTTCGGGCGGTCGGGTCTCTTCCTCGTCATCGCTGTGTAGCCCCTTGTCATCGCTTTGGCGATTAATTTGCCTGCTGCTTGAATACCCAACAATCTCTGTTGGTGTGGTTAGCTGGCTTTTCGGGGTTCCATGTATTTGACAGAGCGGTCGAGTATTCGGTCCAAATTGGGCGGGCCGGAGTTGTTCTTTTGAATGGCTTCTTCCGTTGACGGGTTTGGAGCCTCGGAATCCGGCGTTGACTGCCGTATCCTCATTCTTGCCGCCGTTAATGCGGCGTTTGTTTTGTTTCGGCGCAACCTGCCATTGCGGTCCTTGGTATCCGGACTGCGCCGTTTTTGCTGAGGTTGTTATCGCGAGCTAGCCAGTTATCCTCTCCCGCATAGAAGCGGGTCATGAGTGATGTGAGGGCTGCCATGGATTTCGGCTTCTCCCGTCCTAGGTGCGGGCCAGCCACTCGTCACGGATGTTATGTTTGAAGGCAGCGAGTGCCTCTGCATCCGGACGGTCGGCGATTTGATTTTTCTTTGTTAAGAACCGTGTCGAAATTGCTGGCGATTAAATGCGGCTGCTGGATTATGTGGCTTAGGTCATCTGCGTCCGGTGGTCGCATTACGTGCCACAGGAAGTTGTCGAGAATGCGGCTTCCAGTCCTCCCAACATCAATAGACTCTGCGGGCAGGCTGTTAAGCCAATGCCGAGCTGGTCCTTTAAGCTTGAGCGGGAGATATTTGATGGCGTGAAGGTGCGCGCCATGCCATGTGTATATGGAGAAGATAATCCTCAATCCAAACCGCTGGGTCTGTTGTGCCATCGTAGGATTCGATGTTAACGGGTTTAAACCCTTGAGGATTTGATGATCCATTACTTCGTCGGTGAAGCATAGTGGGTGTCTGGCGCCTCAGATTGAGCAATATCGCGGCGTAGCTCGAGAGGCGTTATCTGCTGTGTTCGGCCCGGCCGGAGTAGTTATATCCGGTGCGACGGTATTCGTCGTGGGTCTTGGGGCGCCCACGTGATCCATAGATAGATCTGGATTGTCTTGCCTTGTCCTCCAAATATCCCGCATAAGTCCGGCGCGTTCCCCGTGGCTTCATGCTTTTGGCGATGCCGGGTGCGGTTTTGGTGGAGGGCTTGCACGCTCTCTGTCGCGCCACGAGGTGGCGGTCTGCCGTATTGTAATCTGGTGATGCAGGTTTGTATGCCTCCTCCTCTAATCGGGGGAGCAACTTGCGTTTTGGGTAACTTTTGGAGGGGCGTTCGAGTTCATACTCTTCGACCGCGAGGACCTCGGTCCATCTGTCGGCCAGTAGGTCTTGATCAGCTTGAAGCTGTTGCTGCTTTTTCTTTAGGCTGTTTGCCATGGCCATTAGCCTGCGTCTGAAATGCTCTTGTTCGACGGGATCCTCAGGCACGACGAATTCGTCGTCGCCGAGGCTTGCCTCGTCTCTGGAGGGAGGTAAGTAATTGTCATCCTCGACCTCTTCGTCTGTCGCCCTCTCGTGAGGGCTCGCTTCTGCCTCCTTCTGTCTCTCCGGATAGCGAGAGACACTTCAGTGAATTTATGATATCGCCGAAGGGTGAGTGCTGAAAGATGTCCGCAGCGGTGAATTCCATGATCGGCGCCCAATCGGAGTCGACTGGCAGGGGCGCAGGAGGTTCGGAGTCCGGCAGAGAGTCCGCACCTCGAGTCATGAGCTTTATGCGGGACAAGGTAAGTGTTCGCTCCATCGCCAGAGAAGTTGCCGCTCCGGGCGGTGTCCAGCCATCCGTCCTCGATCCGAAGCGATCGGCTCCGGACTATGGGTCGGAGCGGATTAGTGTCTTGACCTCAAGGCGCTGTCCGGCGGCAGAGTTAGGTCATGCCCATCGTGATAGTGCGGCACGCTCAGCTGTGGCTCAGATCCATCGAGGATCAAGTCCCCGCAGATATCGGCCGTGAAGTTTAGGCTTCCAAACCTGACCTGACGGCCAGGGGCGTAGCTTTCGATCTGCTCCAGATGGCCAAGCAAGTTGGCCCGCAGTGCAAAGCCGCCGAATACGAACATCTGTCCGGGGAGAAAAGTCTCACCCAGGACTACGTCGTTGTTGATTGAAGAGGCCATCAAGCCTATCGGTGACGACACAGAGGAACTCTCAATGAAAGCACCAATGTCGGTGTCAAAACCGGCGGATCTCGGGTAGGGGGTCCCGAACTGTGCATCTAGGCGGATGGTAACAGGAGACAAGGGACGCGATGTTTTACCCAGGTTCGGGCCCTCTTGATGGAGGTAAAACCCTACGTCCTGCTCGATTGATATTGATATTGTGGATGTTTAAAAGAGTAGATCTACCACGAGATCAAGGAGGCTAAACCCTAGAAGCTAGCCTATGGTATGATTGTAAGGGTTGTTGTGATCGTCGTCCTACGGACTAGAGCCATCCGGTTTATATAGACACCGGAGAGGGCTAGGGTTACATAGAGTCGGTTACAACGGTAGGAGATCTACATATCCGTATCGCCAAGCTTGCCTTCCACGCCAAGGAAAGACCCATCCGGACATGGGGAGAAGTCTTCAATCTTGTATCTTCATAGTCTTGGAGTCCGGTCGATGATGATAGTCCGGCAAATGATAGTTCGGCTGATGATGGTAGTCCGGCTATCCGGACAACCCCTAATCCAGGACTCCCTCAAGGGCCAAATAAGTCCATGTGAAGCAGCTTGAAGGGACGTGTCGTTGTCATGATTGTCTTCGAGGGATGCTTGGCCCTAGCCATCTTTCCTGCTTCGCAGGCACCACATAGATGATCCTTCTTGAACTTGACGCCCTCGATCCCTATGACATGCTTCTTCTTCATGAGAGTGTACAACTTCCTCATGCCAGCATGCCCTAGCCTCCGATGCCAGAGACAGCATTCTGAAGCTTTTGCTAGAAGACATACGGCCAGCTGTGGTCCTGCTGAGAAATCTACCATGTACAGATCATCCTTTCTGTACCCTTCAAAGACTAGAGATTTGTCAGGTTCCATAAGCACAAGGCACCGATATTTTTCAAATATCACAATCATGTTCAGGTCACAAAACATTGAGACAGACATTAAGTTGAACCAAGGGATTCAACAAGCATCACTTTATCCGTGTGCTCATCCTTTGAGATTGCAACTCTACCTAGGCCTAATACCTTGCTTTTACCAGTGTCAGCAAATGCGATGGGACTCTTCCCAGACGGACGGAGGGTTGAATCCATAAGAATACTTCGATCACCAGTCATGTGGTTAGTGCATCCACTGTCCATAATCCACTCAAAAGCCTTCGGTGTCGTACCCTACAGTGCAGTTAGGGGGATAGGCTTCACCGAGGGAAATGTGAAGCATAAACATTTGACGAACAAGCATATTATCAAAGTTCAGATCCTGGTTAGGGTAGATAGGATGTTTGTCAAGGAATCCTAGAACGAAATACATATTAAGACCATTTTGGCATTTTATCTTGCGTCCCACAAGATGTTTTAGGTCCCCAGCATAAGCATCAGAAGCCTTTGATTTCCGGGTGGAGACCTTTCCCTGCAAAAGAGAGTTAATTTTTCTTAACCACCCACATCTTCAGGGGTGGCTTAGAAGCAATGAGTCTAAGTGCAGCATCTGAGAACTTCGGCTTTGGAGCCCTAGCAAATAGCCTTACAGGAGGTGAATAATACTCATAAGAGCAAGCAGAAAAGTTCTTGGTCTTATGAACATAGCAGTTTCATAAAACATGCTCATAGTCATAAGTCTGAGTATGGTTTCCCTGCAAAACATTGGCATTAGGGTGACTCTGGTGAGTCCTCTATCTGTATGAAGCCTTTGGTCTGGGGTTTGTCTTCTTCCCAGGTGGTGTCATGATGACATTCACAGGAAGCTTCTCAAGACAACTTTCGGGCACCCAGATCTTCTTCAAAGGTGGTCCATTCCTGCAGTTAGTACCAATATACATGGCAAACACATCACCATTCGATTCTTAAACAGTTTATAGTTTGCATCAAAGGATTCATCAATGATAATCGGGTTAGCACAAGTGAAGCGGATAAGGTAGATGGATCCATCGAAGGTCCCTTTGCAGACAACCCATGTGGTTTTGGGGTACTGCTCAGGCTTCTAGTATGAACCATCAACATTCATTTTCCTCTCGAACCCAACACCCTCTTTCCTAGGGTTTCGGTTCAGAATCTGTTTCTTGAGGACATCACATAGTGTCTGATGCCCTTTGAGACTTTTGTACATTCCTGTTTCAAGCAATGTCATCAACCTGGCATTCTCATCAGCAATAGTAGTGGTATCCTCGGTAGAGGGTTAGTTACCACATTAGCGATTGAAGATATTGCAACAGATAGCAGCATTAGAGCATTCAAGAACAGAGAGAAAAACGATTATCACGCTCAAGACATTTTTGACATGGTGGTTCAAAGCCTTCCTGAGCGGAACTGATCTATTGAGCGCGAAGTGACTCGTTCTCCTTTTGAAGATCTTCATGAGTCGCTCTTAAGTTCTCAAGTTCTTGCTTCCTTTGAAGATAATCATAGGAAAGCTTTTCATGAGTAGTTGAGAGCGTTTCATGACGACTTTCAAGTTCCTCATACTTAACGTGAAGATTTTAATGTCTTCAATTAAGGACTGAGTTTGAGTCATTTCCACATCCAACAGGTCGTCGCTTTTATCTAGCAACTTTTGAATATGTTCCATAGCATTTTGTTGTTCTATTGCAATTTTAGCAAGTGTTTTGTAGCTAGGTTTAGATTCACATTCATAGTCATCTTCACTGGATGTTTGAAAGTAAGCATCGTGTGAGTTTACATTGGCACCACGTGCCATGAAGCAGTAGGTAGGAGCAGAGTCATCCTCATCATTAGCATCAGCGTCTGGGACGAGACCATTGTCTTCGGTGTTGAAGATGGACTTGGCGACATACGCTGAAGCCATAGCCAGGCTTGCCACGCCTGAATCGGACTCCTCCTCAGACTCCACCTCCACCTCCTCAGAAGCAGACTCCTCCTCTGAATCCATCTCATTGCCAACAAATGCATGAGCCTTGCTTGATGAGATCTTCTTGTGAGATGAAGACTTTGAAGAAGACTTGGAGGATTTCTTCTTCTTCGTGTCATCAGAATCATATTCCTTGCTCTTCTTCTTCTTCTTAGTCTCATTGTCCCATTGTGGACACTCAGAGATGTAGTGACCAGGTTTCTTGCACTTGTGGCATGTTCTCTTCTTGTGGTCACGAGTGGAAGCTTCATCATTTCTTGACCTGGATCTTGAAGATTTTCTGAAGCCTTTCTTCTTGGTGAACTTCTGGAACTTCTTCACGAGCATAGCTAGCTCCATTCCAATATCTTCAGGATCCCCAGAACTGCAGTTAGATTCTTCTTCAGATGAGGAAACAACCTTTGCCTTCAAAGCGCGAGTTCGGCCATAGTTGGGGCCATAGATGTCTCTCTTCTCAGATAACTGGAACTCATGTGTGTTGAGCCTCTCAAGTATGTCTGATGGATCGAGAGTCTTGAAGTCAGGACATTCTTGAATCATCAGGGCCAAGGTGTTGAATGAGCTGTCAAGTGATCTCAGAAGCTTCTTGAAAATTTCATGCTTGGTGATCTCAGTGGCGCCAAGTGCGCGAAACTCATTTGTGATATCAGTGAGGCGATCAAATGTGAGCTGGACATTATCATTGTCATTTCTCTTGAAGTGGTTGAAAAGGTTGCGAAGAACATCAATCCTTGAGTCTCTCTGAGTTGAGACGCCTTCGTTGACCTTGGAGAGCCAGTCCCAGACTAGCTTCGCAGTTTCCAGTGCACTCACACAGCCGTACTATCCTTTGGTCAGATGACCACAGATGATGTTCTTGGCAGTTGAATCTATTTGAATGAACCTCTTGACATCAGCAGCGTTGACACCTTCACCGACCTTGGGAACGCCATTCTTGACGACATATCAGAGGTCGACGTCAATGGCTTCGAGATGCGTACGGATCTTATTCTTCTAGTAGGGGTAATCAGTGCCATTGAAGACAGGGCACGCAGCGGAGACCTTGACTATCCTTGTAGTCGACATAGCTAAAACTCCGGGTGGTTAAATCGAATCACGCAGAACAAGGGAGCACCTTGCTCTGATACCAATTGAAAGTGCTAGTTATCGACTAGGGGGGTGAATAGGCGATTTTTATGGAAGTCTTCAAAACACGGGGGCTTTGAAGACAAACAGTAGAAATGAACCTTTTGATATGCAGCGGAAGGTAGACTACACTAGACAAGCCATAGTCAAGTAAGCAATGAAGTGAAAGCACGAAGACTATCAGCAGCTAGGTAGTATAGATCAGGATGGAAGATAGTATGAAGACAAACAGTAAATAGTCTTGGCACAGTGAAGACAATCAGATCATGCAAGCAGGCAATGACTTCACGAAGACATACAGAAAGTAAAGGGAAGTGAAGGATAGAACCAGTAGCTTGGTGAAGACAAGGATTTGGTAGACCAATTCCAGTTGCTGTGACAACTGTACGTCTGGTTAGGGAGGCTGAGATTTAACTCAGAAGACCGCGTCTTCACCTTATTCCCCTTGAGCTAAGAACACTTAGTCCTCACCCAATCACTCTGGTGTCTTCCAGGTAGACTTCCAAACCTTCACATACTTCGTTCACTGGCAATCCACAATGGCTCTTGGATGCTCAGAACGCGACGCCTAACCGGTTGGAGGATTCACAGTCCTCAAGTGTACAAGTCTTCAGATCACGCGGACAGAAAGACTTCAGTGATGCCTAACACTCTTTGGCTCTGGGTGTTTTGGGCTTTGTCCTGGCAAGGATCTCTCTCTCAAATGCTTCGGAGGTGGGTTGCTCTCAAATGAAAAAAGCCGTGCACTAACTCTGAGCAGCCACCAATTTATGGTGTAGGGGGTGGGCTATTTTTAGCCAGGAGGCAACCCGACCTGATTTTTCCGAAACGACCGTGAGTCACTAAGGAACCGACACATGTCCAACAGTCGGATTTCAAACACATGCGGCAGCTTGACTTGGGCTACAAGTAAAGCTAACTCATCCAGCTCTGGATAAGATTTGCTCTCATTGTCTTCACTCGAAGACATAGGATTCGGTTGAGCATCACATCAGTCACTCTGACTTTGTTCACTTGGACCCCACTTAACAGTACGGTGGTTCCTATGACTCAACAAATAAGAAAAGGAACTACGAAACAACTATGTATTCGCACTCCATAGTCTTCATGTGAATGTCTTCTCATGTCATAATCTTCACTATGAATATCTTCACGAACCACCATTGTCTTCAATGTCTTCACACATTTTTAGGGGTAATCTCGAGTAGGTAAACCGAATCAATAAGGGACTACTACCTGTGTTATCCTGCAATTCTCACAAACACATTAGTCCCTCAACCAAGTTTGTCGTCAATACTCCAAAACCAACTAGGGGTGGCACTAGATGCACTTACAAGAAGACACACGTGGGACTTGAAGTCCAAGTCCGAAGACCCTCGAGGAGACGACAATCCAGGGGGTGCTCCCCTAGGGCTTGTGGCCCCCTCGGAGACCCCCTGACCTCCTTCCTTGGCCTATAAATTCATAGATATTCTCAAACCCTTAGAAGCATCCACGAAAATACTTTTTTGCCGCTGCAACATTCTGTTCCAGTGAGATCTCATCTTGGGGCCTTTTCCGGCAATCTGCAGGAGGGAGATTTGATCACGGAGGGCATCTACATCAACCCTATTGCCCTTCCGATGAAGCGTGAGTAGTTTACCTCAGACCTACAGGTCCATAGCGAGTAGCTAGATGGCTCCTTCTCTCTCTCTATGATCTTCAATACCATGTTCTCCTCGATGTTCTTGGAGTTCTATCCGACGTAATCTTCTTTTGCGGTGGGTTTATCGAGATCCAATGAATTATGGATTTATGATTAGATTATCTATGAATATTATTTGAATCTTCTCTGAAATATTATATGCATGATTTGAGACCTTTGTATTTATCTTCCAATTATCGGTTTGGTTTGGCTAACTAGATTGGTATTTCTTGCAATGGGAGAGGTGCTTAGTTTTGGGTTCAATCTTCCGGTGTCCTCACCCAGTGAAAAAGTAGGGGTAGAGAGGCACATATTGTATTGTTGCCATCAAGGATAAAAAGATGGGGTTTTCATCATATTGCTTGAGTTTATCCCTCTACATCATGTCATCTTACTTAAGGCGTTAGTACGTTCTTTATGAACTTAATACTCTAGATGCATACTGGATAGCGGTCGATGTCTGGAGTAATAGTAGTAGATGCGGGCAGGAGTCAGTCTACTTGACACGGACGTGATGCCTATATGCATAATCATTCACTTGGATATCGTCATAACTTTGCGCTTTTCTATCAATTGCTCGACAGTAATTTGTTCACCCATCCTATTATTTGCCTTCAAGAGAGAAGCCTCTAGTGAAACCTATGGCCCCGGGGTCTATTTTCCATCATATATTTTCAGATCTATAAACCAAAAATACCAAAAATACCTTGCTGCAATTTATTTACTTTTATTTTGTTATACGTTTTAGCAATCTTTTATACCTATCTCTATCAGATCTCACCTTTGCAATTGACCGTGAAGGGATTGACAACCCCTTTTATCGCGTTGGGTGCGAGTGTTTGATTGTTGGTACATGTTCATAGATTGGAGACTTGCTTGTACCTCCTACTGAATTGATACCTTGGTTCTCGAACTGAGGGAAATATTTATCTCTACCTTGCTGCATCACCCTTTCCTCTTCAAGGGAATAACCAACGCAAGCTCAAGAAGTAGCAGGAAGAATTTCTGGCGCCGTTGCCAGGGAGGTCTACATCAAGCCTACCAAGTACCCATCATAAACTCTCATCTCTTGCATTACATTATTTGCCATTTGCCTCTCATTTTCCTCTCCCCCACTTCTAAAACAATTTCAGAAAAATACAAAACGATTTGCCTTTTTATTTGCCTTCCTTTCGTATGCCTTTTTGCTCGTTTGCTATCTTTGCTTATGTTGCCATGTGCCATCTATTTGCTTGCTGAAAATCTATTGATATGGATCCACTTAAAGTTTTCTACTTGGATCATCTTTGATCCATATGTGCTCGTGCTGAAACTCCAACTAGTTTAGTTGAGGGAAAATCTTTAGATGAGCATGCTCATTTTGTGCGTCACCGATTGTCTGAAAAAGGGAGACTCGTATGGAATGAAATAAATTGTTTGTTGCGTTATGCTTGGAATTTTTGTGAACTTTGTGATTTTACTTGTTTCTCTAAGAACCCTAAAAAACACCTTCCCTACCTATATGAGTTTAATGATAGTGAAATCTTATCTTCTTATGAAAAGGGTGTTTATAGTTACTATGATATCGAACAAATTAAAGAATTGTTGCTTTTAAGGGTGCTTATGAAGTTGCTTCCTTGATTGAAAAGTATGATATTACTCTCTAAAACTCTATTTTTTTGACATACTTAGATATTGATATGAAAACTATGCTCATAATTCCTATGTTAAGGAATTTATTGAGAGAATGACCATTGCTTTGGAAGAAAATAATGATATGCATGAATCTTTAGATAGTTATGACTCTGTTGATTTGATTGAAATATCCCTTGATGAACAGGATGCTTGCTATTCTTGTATCCATGATGCCAATATTTATTGAGATGAATTTGCTATAGTTCCTTATGTTAAACATGAGATTATTGCTATTGCACCCAGACTTGATAGTTCCTTGAATCAAAAGCATGATTGCAATGATGTTATTAATGTCAATTGTGCTAATGATATCCAAAACCCCAAGCTTGGGTATGCTAGTTTTGCTATGTCCTCTACTTATTGCAATGATCATGATTGGGGTGATAATGCTTCTTATAAAATTTATTTAAGCCTCATGATGAATATGTTTGCTATAATAATAAAACTGGGTTTGGAGAGGTCATGACTTTATTTGATGACAATCCCACTATTTTGGAAGAGTGTCAACTTTGCATGCATGTGGATCATGTGAGAATATTTTATGTGATAGTTATATTGTTGAATTTGATTATGATCCTACATGTAATTATTATGAGAGAGGAAAACATGGTTTTAGAAATTTTCATGTTACTAAATTACCACTTGTTATGTTGAGATTGCTATGGTTCCTTTCTTCTTCCTTGCATATGCTAGTTTTTGCTTGCCTTGATAATTTGTTTGCTTATAAGATGCCCATGCATAGGAATTATGTTAGACTTAGATGTGTTTTTCACATGCTACATGATGCTCTCTTCGTGTTACAATTGCTATCTTTCATGTGAGCATCATCGAAATTATCAATGCTTAGCTAGGGGCGTTAAACAATAACGCTTGTTGGGAGGCAACCCAATTTTATTTTATTTTATTTTTTCCTTTTTTGGTTCTGTTTTCAATAAATTTTTCATCTAGCCTCTGGTTAGATGTGTTTTTTATGTTTTAATTAGTGTTTGATCCAAGTAAGACCGTTGGGATGGCTTACGGTGATAGTTGATTTGATCTTGCTAAAAAACAGAAACTTTTGCGCCCAGTAAAATAATTTTCATTCTTATCATAAGCGTGATAAAATACTGATTCTTTCTGCACAAGATTTATATACAATTTTCCTTTGTTATCCTAATTTTCAGAATTTTTGGAGTTACAGAAGTATTCGAAGTTTACATATTACTACATAATGTTCTGTTTTTGGCAGATTCTGTTTTCTATGTGGTGTTTGCTTATTTTGATGAATCTATGGGTAGTATCGTGGGGTATGAACCATGGAGAAGTTGGAATACAATAGATATTACACCAATATAAATAAATAATGAGTTCACAACAGTACCAAAGTGGTGATTTTATTTTCTTATACTAATGGATCTCATGAGTTTTCTCTTGAGTTTTGTGTTGTGAAGTTTTCAAGTTTTGGGTAAAGATTTGATGGACTATGGAATAAGGAGTGGCAAGAGCCAAAGATTGGGGATGACCAAGGCACCCGAAGTTAATATTCAAGGACAACCAAGAGGCTAAGCTTGGGGATGCCCCGTAAGGCATCCCCTCTTTCGTCTTCGTTCCATCAGTTAATTTACTTGAGGCTATATTTTTATTCACCACATGATATGTGTTTTGCTTGGAGCGTCTTGTATGATATGAGTCTTTGCTTTTTAGTTTGGCACAATCATCCTTCCTGTACACACCTTTTGAGAGGGACACGCATGAATCGTGAATTTATTAGAATACTCTATGTGCTTCACTTATATCTTTTGAGCTCCTTCCTTGTAATCGACTCTGTGTAACCCTAGCCCCCTCCGGTGTCTATATAAACCGGAGGGTTTAGTCCGTAGGACACAAGAACAACAATCATACCATAGGCTAGCTTCTAGGGTTTAGCCTCTCCGATCTCGTGGTAGATCTACTCTTGTACTACCCATATCATCAATATTAATCAAGCAGGAGTAGGGTTTTACCTCCATCGAGAGGGCCCGAACCTGGGTAAAAACATCGTGTCCCTTGTCTCCTGCTACCATCCGCCTAGACGCATAGTTCGGGACCCCCTACCCGAGATCCGCCGGTTTTGACACCGACACACGTCATTAAGGGGCGGGAAATGGCAGTTCCTGAACTTGGCGACGCGCAACGTGAGCGCGAGGCGGAGTGTAGACATTGGCAGCGACCGCATATGCCCATCATCAAAAGTGAGCTCCTCGAGCTGATCTAGGGCGGGGGATCGGAACCAGTAATCAAGCTTGGCTCGGTCCTTGCCGTTGGAACGGAACTTGCCCATTCTAAGGCCTTTGGTTGGGCCAAGGTGACTGTCGAGGATCTTGGAGAATGCATCCAAGCTTTTGCGATAGCCATAGCAGAGCTCGTGGGTGTCGATGAGGTCGAGAGGGCTGGAGTTCCATAGGGGGCGCCACCGCCGGGAAAGGAGGGTTGTCCGCGCCCCATATTTGATTGGGAGGAGGGAGATGATGACTCTCAACATATCATCAGGGGGGCTGCTGATTAAGTCTAGGCCTTCCGGAGTCGCTTGTGGTTCTAGCTTGCCCCGCCTCTGCTTGTTGGCAGCCCCGTTCTCCACCTCTGGAGTCTCCTTGTCAGCGGCGATTTCTGATAGAAATGGGAGTACAAGGAATATTTAGGTAAAACAGGGCAATAGAAAAGTGTATTGGTAACTAGAAGTTATTAGGTAGGAATATAGTAAGATAAGGGAATAACAATTGGTTGCTTAAATACTACACAATTCATTTGACATTGCCGGGTAAGTCAACATATGAAGATTGTTGAAAAGAAAACTTACTTCGAACAAAGTCTGAATGGATGATTTTGTCAGGGAAGTTAGCATATATCTCATGACCAGGCCCTTCTATGTGCAGTGCAATTTTAGTGCCAACTTTTAGTACATAAAACTTTGCAATTTCATTCCAAAAGCCAGTGCCAAAATAGGAGTCACCACGTTCATCAAGTCTTACAGTAGCAATGATTATAAATCCATGGTTTGTGCGTAGTATGACATTCGTGGAGCCTTGATGTATGTAAAGGGAAAAATTGTGCACTACATAATCTGTTGCATAGCGAGGGATGTCCTGCAGAAAATGGTAGGGTTGTTAAACAAAATATGGTAACATGCAAATATGGGCCCAAATTGAAAGAACTGTACATCAGTTGAAATCGAAGGACAAAAGTCTATAATTCAACAGATAGGGTAAACATGATGTCATGGAAATATGAGAGTAATCAAAAGAACAATACATCATTAATTTGCCTAATATAGAAAGAAGAGGGGAAAATCCCCTTTGACGTATATGGTGCATGTGGCACCTTTTATCCAAATTTAGAAATATTTAGAACAGGTTTAGGAAAGTAGGCCATGCCAACCGATTTAGGTGAGACTGAACATACCGCGCGCGTCCTCAAGTTATCTGGTACGATGAGATGGAATCTCTGACGGCGGTCGCCAAGTCCTGAAGTATTGGCGCACTGTACAATCTATGAATGAAAGAAAACCCTCAAATCAGCTTGAATAAAAATGAATTCACGGCGATTTCCGCCGGGTGATTAAAGGAGGCAGATGAACTGGGATAAGAGATGAGATAATATCTCGTTAAATTAGTTAAATTGTCGTCCATGAGAAAGAACCGTCAGTACAGCAGATTCCCCAACCGAGCGGAGCTGGGTCGACCGCGAGCAGCGTCGAGAAAGTCGATGCGATAGGCGGCAGCAAGCGGAAGTGGCGAAATGCGGTGGGCTTTGCCGGCAGCCTGGTGGCGGCGGCAGGCGTCAAGCTAAGTGTTTACCGCCGCGATAGGTGGTGCCATGGCATAGATGCGGAGGAGCTTGTGTAGGTGTGAATGGGGAACATACCGGAGGGGCCGAGGTGGGTGGCGGGCGGGGTGAGGGTTTTTGTGACGTGGGGATGGTGAGGGTTTTCTTTTTTTCTTTTTTGAATTGGGTGGTGAGGGTTTTGTGTCCTACAATGAATTTTCGGGGCGAAGGTTTGCTAGAGCGAACCGTGCATGATTGACGCAGCAGGCAAAATGATAGTCATTGCACACGGTTCCAATTTTGGGAACCGTGTGTGATTCACGTACTACCTCCGTTCTGGATTATTGGTCCCCCGTTGTAATTTTTACCAATATTTGGTGAAATATTTAACATACTCAGACATAGATAATAAGCGTACACGTACATAAGCATAGTTCAACCATAAATACATAGTTCAACCGTCATTAAGCATACTCAAGCGTACATAGTTCGATCCATCCCACATCTCATCTCACATGCGACCGACTCAATCCTGAAGCTTCTCCAGGTACTCGGCGTACGCGCCGTGCACCACCCCGCGAGAATACTTCTGCTTGAAGGAGCCAACGGCCCGTCCTCTTGCATGCGCAAGAACAATTAGATACGCGTCATGAATCTTGTGGTTGCAAAATGGGCATCCATAGCCGTCGTTCCAGGTCCTAATACGCCTATTGTGCATTCCCGCATAAAGCTCCCTCAGGATTCGCCTCTTGTACCTCCTCTGGGCATCTTCATCCTCGCTGTCCACATCGTCAGACAGCACCTATACATATAGTAAAAAAAATTGGCATCAGATCACTGATTACATGCCGTGAAGTAGGATTAGGAATTTATGGCTATTTATTTATACATATTCAGAGATTAAGGTTCGATTTTTAAGCACAGTCGCCTATGTACAGACCAATCTTGAAGAAAATAATGGCACAAACATATGTAGGTCATTCAAAATCAATTGTCAAGTCCTGGCTAGGAATTATTAGCACGAACATTAACCATAGTCGGATTACTAGTAGAAATCATTTGCACAGATGAAACAACTAATCACTTATCACCTGTACCATTCAAACAATCAATACACTACACGGATCTAACGAAACTTACTCAGATTTCATGGATTGGGAGAACATAACCACAGGATTTCTATTCCAAAAAGGGGAGGCAGGAGTAACCAGAGAAACCCAATGATCTATGAGGGAGTCCCGGACTAGGGGGTGTCCGGATAGCCGGACTATCATCATCGGCCGGACTCCAAGACTATGAAGATACAAGATTGAAGACTTCTTCCCGTGTCCGGATGGGACTTTCCTTGGCGTGGAAGGAAAGCTTGGCGATACGGATATGTAGATCTCCTACCATTGTAACCGATTCTGTGTAACCCTAACCCTATCCGGTGTCTATATAAACCGGAGGGTTTTAGTCCATAGGACGAAGAACAATCATACCATAGGCTAGCTTCTAGGGTTTAGCCTCTTTGATCTCGTGGTAGATCCACTCTTGTAACACACATCATCAATATTAATCAAGAAGGACGTAGGGTTTTACCTCCATCAAGAGTGCCCGAACCTGGGTAAAACATCGTGTCCCTTGTCTCCTGTTACCATCCGCCTAGACGCACAGTTCGGGACCCCCTACCCGAGATCCGCCGGTTTTGACACCGACATTGGTGCTTTCATTGAGACTTCCTGCGTCGCCACCGATAGGCCCGATGGCTCCTCGATCATCAACAACGACGCGTCCAGGTGAGACTTTTCTCCCGGACAGATCTTTGTGTTCGGCGGCTTTGCACCGCGGCCAATTAAGCAGCCATCTGGAGCAGATCGAAGCTTCGCCCGACCGTCGGTCAGATTTGAAGTTTAAACTATACGGCCGACATCCGCGGAGACTTGATCTTCGACGGATTCAAGCCGCAGCCAAGCGCGCCGACTTTGTCTCGATGGGCATGATCTAGCTCGCAGCGAGCAAAGGCCACGAGGCCGCACTCAATCGGCTCCGACCCTTAATCCGGGCGGATTCCCCGATCGAGGACGAGTGGTTGGACACCGCCTCGGGGCTTTAATCTCTGGCGATCGAGCGAACTCCATCCCTGTCCTTGCGAAGACCTCGACTCCGGATGCCGGACTCCTCTCCGGACTCAACCCTCCGCGCCCTTGCCAATCGAATCCGATTAGGCGCCCGCTTATGGAGTTCACGATCGCGGACATCTTTCAAGACTCTTTGGCGACATCCTGAATTCACTAAAGTCTCTCTCTTTATCCGGAAAGCCCTGGCCGGACCACGGTCAGGAAGGATGGGATACGGACGACGAAGAAATTCAACGCCCACCCACCACCCACTTCATAGCCACTGTCGAAAGCTTACACGACGTGCTCGATTTCGAATCCGAAGATATCGACGGTATGGACGATGATGTAGGAGACAACAATGAACCAACACCTATAGGATACTGGACAACCTCATCCCATGATGTGTACATGGTGGATACACCTAAAGGAAATGAAGACGAGGAGCAACGGGACGCTATGAAGGATAAATCCCTCGAAAAGCAGTCAAAACGGCAACGTAAACGTCGAACAAAGTCCCGCCTCAACAAAGACCCAGCCATAGAGCTGGGCGAACTGGTGGACAACGAACAAGCTATCGAGCAATCGTCCGAACAAGACAACTTGGATAAACAATCTGTCCCCGGCAAAGACAACAGTCCGGACAATCTCACGCCGGACAAACTATCGGAGCAAAATGACCTCCACAAAAGGCTCGTCGCCACTACGCGTAGCCTGAAAAAGTAGAAGCGGAAGCTCAAAATAGCGGAAGATGCACTCAGGATCAGATGGAGCAAAGTATTCAGCACCGCAGACAAGTACGGTGATAGTCGCCGAACAAAGAGCTACCCGAAAAGAAAGCTACTGCCCGAATTCGACGAGGAGGCCTTAGAGCCCCCACAATTAAAAAGTAAGAAGGCCACCCGGTCGGATGGACGACCACACGGCAAAAAGAGAGCGGTGAATGGCGCCGCACACAAGCCAATATGCGATCCGCATAAGGATTCACATCAAGAGGATGGCCCAGTTAGGTCCATCTATGGGCCAAGAAAGCAGGATCGTCAAAGCAATGCAATACGCCAAAATTCCGAAGATCACGGCACACCCAATATAGGGGCGCCGACACCCCTATGTTTCACCGATGAGGTCTTTGGATCATGAATTTCCAGCGGATTCAAACCCGTAAACATAGAGGCATACGACGGAACAATGACCCTAGAGTCGGATCGAGGATTACATCCTCCACATACACATGGCTAGAGGAGACGATCTCCACGCCATAAAATACTTACCCTTAAACTCAAAGGGACAGCTCGGCATTGGCTTAAAAGCCTCCCGAAAATACCATTGGAAGCTGGGAGAGCTCAAGGATGCATTTCGGCAAATTTTGGGGACTTATGTCCGCCCTCCGGATCTGAGCGATCTAAGTCACATAACTCAACAGCCGGAGAGTTAGCCCGAAATTCTGGAACAGGTTCCTTACTAAAAAGAACCAAATAGTCGACTGTCCGGACGCTGAAGCCTTAGCAGCTTTCAAACACAACGTCCGAGACGAATGGCTCGCCAAACACCTCGGCCAAGAAAAGCCAAGAACAATGGCCGCATTAACAAGCCTCATGACCCGCTTTTGCGCAGGAGAAGACAACTGGCTGGCTAGATGCAGCACCAGCGACCCGAGTACATCCGAAATCAGGGATGGAAATGGGAAATCACGACGCAGAAAAGATCAGCGCCGGAATAAGGAAAATGGCCCAAATAGTACGGCGGACAACGCTGGATTCAAAAGCTCTCGGCCGAACAACAAAACACTGCCCCTAAAGGATAACAGTGATGAGCTATCCAACCTAAACAAGATTCTGGATAGACTGTGTCAAATACATGGTACCTCAGGGAAGCCTGCAAACCATACCCACAGAGATTGTTGGGTCTTCAAGCAGTCCGGCCGACTTAATGCCGAACACAAGGGGCTCGACACACCAAGGGAAGATGATGACGAGCGCCACAAGCAGAGCCCCGGAAAACAAAAGAATTTCCCACAAAAGGTTAAAACAGTAAACTCACTTCACGTGATCAAAGGAAAAACAGAGCGGCGCCCACTAAAAGCGCGCCGCACATTGGTTGTCAAAACCAATCACCTTCGACCATCGGGACTATTCGAAAATATCCGGAGCAGGGATGGACTGCCTTGATATTGGATCCTATAATCGACGGATTCCAATTTACACAAGTCCTCATGGATGGCGGCAAGGACATCAACCTGATATATCGGACACAATCCGTGGGATGGGGATAGACCCAACCAAAATTCGCCATAGCAACACCTCCTTCAAAGGGGTAATGCCAGGCCCATATGCCCATTGTACGGGCTCCCTACTGCTAGAAGTTGTGTTTGGTTCATCCGACAACTTCCGTCGCGAAAAGTTAGTCTTCCATGTCGCCCCATTTAAAAGTAGCTATCAAGCACTATTGGGACCTGAAGCTTTCGCGCTTTAACGCAATACCGCATTACGCATCCCTTACACTTAAAATGCCGGTCCACGCGCATCATCTCATTAAAAGGGAGTATTAAGTGTCACTCGAGCACGGAAGAATGGGAGGCTGCCTTAACAGCCCCACACCAATCCGCTCCGCTAACCAAAGCACTGAATAGGTAATTGAACCCGGACACGGCTAGACGAGTCCGGCGCCTACTAGCGGCATACCCCCATACAAGGGGCTGCATGCATGTACAACAAGAGACGATAAAGCTCAATTTCACTCACTTCTTCGAACCGTACTCTGTTTATTTAATATTAAGTACACCTTTCGCACGATCCTTTTTCTTTCAAACTAAGTTCCTCTCTTTTACAGATGAACAACGTGCTACACCCGTCCAGGATATGGCACAACGGAGACACATGCGCAGACGTGCAGTAGGGACCCGTTGCAAGGATTCTTTTCAGATTAAGACCCTGCGTAAACCTTTTTTCACTGTCTCTTGTTGATATACATCCCCCCGGTTCCTTAATATAACCGAGGAGGAGGCTGGTGCTTCGGCATTGGCCGCACCAGAATTTTTGCGCGTACCTAGACACCGGGGGCTTAGGGCATTATTCTGCCCATTTTCATAAAGACCGAATACCTTAGGGAGTATTCGGCGTCTCGAGTTAGGCCTTCTATCCATCAGCTCCGAATCATGTCTTTGGTCAAATGTTGGGTTGCCCGGCTCCTGTGTTTTGCTGCCTTACGTTCCGTTTTCACGGCTAACGCGGCACCGGAGAACTACTGCGATTGTGCCCGGTTCGGCCGGGCGAGCACCTCGATGAAAGCGAAAACTGATGTCATGATATAGCGAGAGACTGGTCAACCACTCGATGAATCACAGGAATGTTTAGAATTCCTCCGCATTAACGAAGGACCGGTTTTCGGTCAGCACATCGCACCGGGTTGGGAGAGTGCGGTGCCCCGAGGCTATATAGTAGCCCCACCCTCGAACTCCATGGCTAAGTGAAAGTGATAAAGCATTATAGTCCGGTTGCTGGTTTGCTACGCTATCACCTCCTTAACAGGACCAAGGCGTTGGATTAAGTGTGAAAAAGCGCTTTCTTTGCAAACACCCCGCACTATGTGCGTGGGGCTGAAGCCAAGGACTGCCATCTTTCGAGTTATATTTACATATACATAAGCGGCCGCCAGGAGTAGTTTGCTACTTGAGCGCACAAGTATAAAAAGCACTTATATTACATTGAAACATTGTTTTCACAAAGCATACATGTCATTTAAACATAATATCCTTCGAGCATTGCGTCTCTATTAAACGAGCGCCCGGCAGACTTCTTCAAAGTAGTGCTCGGCGGTACTCGCCTCTGTCGAATCACGGGATGCAACGTCGATGGCCTTCATCTCTGCCAAGATGTCTTGACACGGCAAGAGACATCCGCTCCCTCAATGCACGCCGATCGCTTCATTGCGTCGTCACGCTGCACCGCACCAAGAAACTGCTGCACCAAACCAAAATAGCTCTTCGGCTGGGGTCCGCCCGGCCACAAGTGAGTCAAGACATGCTTCATGGAAAATCCGGACAATCAATTCAGCTCGGCCCATTCGCCAACCGATCGGTCGTGGCGAGGGCGCCCGGACTAAGGAATTGCGACCAATATAACTCTTCCCTTCTGTGCCCCTTCTGGCCCCGGAAGTGCTCAACCGCGTCCACAGCGCTCGCCGCTAAATCTAGATAAGCATCCTCTGAACTCCACAATTTATCCAACTGAGCATACTTTGGATCTGTATATTTCCTCCGCAGCAGAAACGGTTTTCCAGCCGCAATTGCCCCGGCCTGACTCAGCTCCTCCTTGGCAGCTCTCAAAGCCGATTGGGCATTCTTGGATTCGGCGGCGGCCTTCTTTAGGCCCTGTTGTTGCACTTGACGTTCTTTTTCAAGAACCTCGCAGCGATCGGTAGTATTCCTCAACTTTTTGGCCATATTGGCCATCTCCTCTTTGCTTCGGCAGTGAGCAGCCCGTTCAGCTTCTAGCTCTTCGACCGCCTTTAAAGCGGCCGCATTACCAATTCTGGCTTGCTCTTTTGCTCGGGCGAGTTCTGCCCGCAACTCTTCCACGGCAGTGGCACCATCTGCATTAAGCATATGATTAGTAAGACATGGGCGTCAAGCTCCCTTACCAGGTGTCCGCATAGAAGTCGCATACCTTGTGACTCGTCAAACCATTTATTGACCAGCGCGATGTCCGCATCCGCTTCGTCAAGTTGCCACTTTAGTTCGGCATATTCATCAGTCCGGCTGGCCTCCGGACGCTCCGCCACCTGTTTAGGAGCGGCGATATGTTAAAACTGAGAATTTGATCCTCGGCACGTTGTCAATTTTGACAACATACCGAGTCTCAGGGGCTACTATCTATACAGGGCGCATTTTATATGCATAACTGTCAGAAGGTACATCATTTTTGCGTACCTCAAACCCCGTCAGTAAGCTTCTGACGGCTTCATGCAATCCGCTCCCCACGGATGCAATTCTTTCAATCACCATACCCATTAGAGCACGGTGATCCTCTGAAATAGCCGCTCGCCCGAGCAGATCCTTCAGCTCCTCCGACCGCACGCCACTTGGCGCTGGACCTTCCGGCCCAGCCGGACTTGGGGGAACCCTCCGCGACGACACCTCCGGGTCATCCGCTTCACATGAGGGTACGACAGGTGGAGGCGTTTCGCTCTCCATCATCTCCGGACGAAGATCCCCCCGAAGACGAGCTCTGCTGAGAAGGGCTGAGGTCCGAACTACAAGGTACAATTTCGGTTATCTTCATTAATAAATACAGGGATGTTCCTTATTTACAAAGACCCCTTCTTTTTTACTTACGGCTGGCTGGAGGGCTGATCCCCTAGGGGAAATAATGCGGCTGGGTTACTTCCCAGCGCCGGACTCTCAGCCGAAGATTCCTTCCCCCTCTTTGAGGCCTTGACCTCCGGATCTTCCGAAGCGGTCCTCTTCTCTCCTTGGAAGGTGGGACTCTTAATCCCTCCTTCCTTGATATCCTCCTTCGCAGAGGCGGTTGCTTCCCCGCTCCCCCCTTCGCCTTCTTCAAAAGGCACGACCTTCAACATCTTGGTCAGCATGGGATCCGGCGTGGTCTCCGGGAGGGGAGCCGGACACCTTATCAACTTTGCCTTGGCTATCCACTCCTGTTCAAGAAGCGGCTCCTTTAAAGGGCATATATATAAAATAAATGAATGAACAGCTTGTCCGGTTATGGGACTACTTACTTGAGTATCTGGGCGATTGCAGCTTAGTCCTGCGTCCTCGGTCAAGTCCGGACACTTCTCTTGTGATCCAAGAACAGTTTATACATCTCCACAGGCGTCGTGCCCATAAAATTTTGAGAGCTCGTGGTCCTCCGGATTGAATTCCCACAGGCGGAGGGGCGACGCTCTGCAGGGCTGAAGGCGCCGGATCACCATAACCTGCGCCACTGCAACCAGATTGATCCCTCTTTCCTGGAGGTGTCGAATACGGCCCTGCAGCAAGGGAACGTCCTTGGACGGCCCCCAGTCGAGCCCCTTGTTGGCCCATGATACCAGCCGCTGTGGCGGACCTGAGCGGAAGGCAGGGAGCGCCGCCCATTTGGTGCCCCTGGGAGCGGTGATATAAAACCACTCCCGTTGCCAACCAAGCTCCTCTTGAAAAGAGCCCTCGGGCCACGGAGCATTAGCACATTTGCTTATGACCGCCCCTCCGCACTCCGCTTGCTGCCCCTGGATCATCTTTGGCTCCACCTTGAAGGTCTTGAGCCACAATCCAAACTAGGGGGTAATATGGAGGAAGGCCTCACATACGACAATGAATGACGAGATATGGAGGATGGACTCCGGATTCAAGTCATGGAAATCATGCCCATAATAAAACATGAGCCCCGCACAAAGGGATCCGTCGGAAGCCTAAACCCGACGGAAGTGAGACACTGAACACCGCGTTCTCACCGGGCTCGGGAGTGGGAATGACCTGCCCGAGCAGGCAGCTGTGCGAGATCTCGCCGGTTAGATACCTGGCGTCTCGCAGCTTTAGCACATCTTCTTCTGTGACGGAGGAAGACATCCATCGGCCGTGCTGGTCGGAGCCGGACATCGTCGAAAGTCCGAAGCGTCTGAATCTGAAGCTTTGGGTGTTGTAACTCGAAAGCGCGAGGCGAACTTGATAGAGGGTGTAAAAAGGAGAGGGCCTTGGTCTCGTTATAAAGAGGTTGAATACCAAGATCCCACTCCGTGGTCGACTAGGTCTCGCCTTTGATAAAGGAGGCGTGCCAACGGGCACAGTTGGGTTACCCACGTCCGTATTGATGAGAATCCCGGAATAAGGGGGCACGATCTACGCTTTGATAAGACGTGCCAAGGAAACCACCTCGTTAAACACGCTGAGGTGGAACAATAAAAAACGATTCATATAAAGGCCTGGCCGTGGTGTGATGCCACGCCGCGGAATACGTCAGTAGATATGTTTAAAAATTATTCTCTCTACGGTGTTATGTGGAACTTGTTTTGCAGAGCCGGACACTATCTTTCTTCAAAACCTTCTATGAAGTATTTGGAGGAGGAGCCCGCCTTGCAATGCCGAACACAATCAACGCGCCGGACTCATCGTCATTGAAGCCTGGTTCAGGGGCTACTGAGGGAGTCCCGGACTAGGGGGTGTACGGATAGCCGGACTATCATCATCAGCCGGACTCCAAGACTATGAAGATACAAGATTGAAGACTTCGTCCCGTGTCCGGATGGGACTTTCCTTGGCGTGGAAGGCAAGCTTGGCGATACGGATATGTAGATCTCCTACCATTGTAACCGACTCTGTGTAACCCTAACCCTATCCGGTGTCTATATAAACCGGAGGGTTTTAGTCCATAGGACGAAGAACAATCATACCATAGGCTAGCTTCTAGGGTTTAGCCTCTTTGATCTCGTGGTAGATCCACTCTTGTAACACACATCATCAATATTAATCAAGCAGGACGTAGGGTTTTACCTCCATCAAGAGGGCCCGAACCTGGGTAAAACATCGTGTCCCTTGTCTCCTGTTACCATCCGCCTAGACGCACAGTTCGGGACCCCCTACCCGAGATCCGCCGGTTTTGACACCGACAATCTATTTGACACATAAATGGGTATAGATGACTAACCAGCTGTCCGTCGTTGTCGGAGTCGTCGCCGGAGTCGTCGGAGTCGGTGTGGAACTCCGCCTCCGGCTGTGGAAGCTTGACGCCGTCGACGAAGTCAGGGTGCAGCGATAACTCGCCTGCGGTGACGGCAACCTCTGTCTCCATCTCCACGCCATGCTCGGTGCTTTAGCAGCCTCGGTGTCGCCACTCCCTCCGATGGGGCGCTTCGGCAGCATCCTCATACACTGACGGCTTTGAGGACTGAGAGCGGCGTCGAGGTTGCAAGCGGAGAGAGAGGATTGTGTGTGCATAGCGAGGATGGGGGTGCGGCTGCTCGGGCGCACCATTAATATGGAGTAGTGGAAGTTGTGGGAAAGAGACGGGCGGCGGTCAAACCGATGGCTTGCCTCCCGGTGAGCCTGCGCACCGGACTGCTGGCATGCCTACCAAAGATTCACACAGCTACTCGCACGCCTCCCGATGACACTGCGCAGCAAGCACGCCTCCATCAATTCACACACCTGCACGCACGCCTCCCCGTCTGCCTGCGCGTCGGACTGCTCTCATGCGTCCCGTCAACTCACCCTGCTCGCACGCCACACGGGTCGCGCAGCGACACGTATATTGTTTTTCTATTTGGATGATTAATGTTGTCTCTTTATTGCTTAACCGAAGCATGGCACGTAACCATTGTTGGTCTAACGCTCACGGTTCGAATAAATTATCCGTTTGGGATATTGGTTCCCAATTATTAATAATCTCCCGTCTGTAATTAGATAAAGATTACATCAAAACTGGTCTCAAATTTGACAAAAAAGTGCAATGCCACTTTGTATTGGTGTCCATATGACAACACGATAAGTTTCATGAACTTCAAATAAGTTTTAGATATACTAGAATTTAAAAATCAAGATTCTCAATGTTTGAAATTTGTTGCACGGGGAGTAAACATGCACCCAGTGAGCCACATGTGTTTTTGCAATCCATTTAGGTGCACTGTCATGTGTGCATGTAGCTCAAATTTGATTTTTGCACATTATACCCATAGAAAGTCAATCAATGTACTAAAACGTCTTAATGATCTCTGTGGATTTTTTGAAATTAAAACATCCCTCCTTTGGTAACATGTATGTTCGCCGCGGGATAATTAATTTAACATGCATCGTAGTTGCAGTGGATTCGTGGTGTGTGTGTGGGTGTGTGCGTCTGGGGGTGGCGGGTGGCTCGCAGTACACTACGAGTTGTGAGCCACCGTGTGGGTTGGCCGTTTTGTTGGGCAGGCTGGTGCCACATCAGAGTCGTGAAATCGTTATTTAAAACATTACACAACCCTTTCATACATAAATGTTTTGGACAATGCAGTCGATGGTTGTCCTACACGACACTCGATACTCACGTGTGACGCTTTTTGTGGGCCTGCGAGGTCATCGTCCATCACTTTGACGAACAGCCAGGAGTGAGGTTAATTTGACCAGCAAGGTATAATCTTTTTTGTTTGTGTTATGGTGGTATATAGTACGCGTCGAACAGGTGGGAGGGGACTAGAATATATACTATACGTATGCGTCCGTGAACAAGTACACCTCACTCAGTATCGGGACTTTTTGGTTACCGAGGCACGTGCCAATCAAAATTGTGAAATTGGTTATTCAAACATCACACAACACCTTTTTGGGCCACATGCATATATATCATAGCTAGGACACTCACGTGTGACGCTTCCATCTGTGGGCCCACGAGGCCATCGTCGATGCATGCATCCATGCATCACTTTGACCTACCTCAGGAGAGGTTAATTAATTTCACCATCGATGAGGATTCTTTTGGGTTGTACATATATTACGGCAGGAGCATATAGTATGCGGTGAAGAGGGGGGAAGGGGACCATCATATGTAGTATGCTTGATATGAACCTCACTCTCTGTGGGTGCATGGTTTATGGTTTTTGAGGCATGTGGCACATCAAAGTTGTGCATTTCGGGTATTTAACATATATATGTTTACCCAGCATGCAAAGCGGTGGTGGTTGTCCTCTCGCACCCACTTAAGTGGTTACCAGCTAAGGGAGTCCTGGATTAGGGGGTGTCCGGATAGCCGGACTACCATCATCAGCCGAACTATCATCTGCCGGACTATCATCGTCGACCGGACTCCAAGACTATGAAGATACAAGATTGAAGACTTCTCCCCGTGTCCGGATGGGACTTTCCTTGGCGTGGAAGGCAAGCTTGGCGATACGGATATGTAGATCTCCTACCATTGTAACCGACTCTATGTAACCCTAGCCCTCTCCGGTGTCTATATAAACCGGATGGCTTTAGACCGTAGGACTACATCATCAACAACCCTTACAATCATACCATAGGCTAGCTTCTAGGGTTTAGCCTCCTTGATCTCGTGGTAGATCCACTCTTGTAAACATCCACAATATCAATATCAATCGAGCAGGACGTAGGGTTTTACCTCCATCAAGAGGGCCCGAACCTAGGTAAAACATCGTGTCCCTTGTCTCTTGTTACCATCCGCCTAGACGCACAGTTCGGGACCCCCTACCCGAGATCCGCCGGTTTTGACACCGACACCAGCGATATCGATGCTTTCCATCTATGGGCCCTCTTGGTCCATCACTTCTTTTTGCCTGACAACAAGAGAGGTTAATTTGACTTAGGATGGGATTATTATTTTTGCTCTGGGCTGACATGCATGATACACTTTGAGCAATCACATATGCATGTGTACGCTTGAATCCCTCCCATCGAGTCGAAGTGGCTAGTACAACGACACCATCATGAACCGATCTCGCTCTGTGTGGGGAGCTAGTGTATGATTGTTTACACACGCGCCAGATCAATGTTGTGTATTCAAACATGCATGCACGCATCACCTCCATACATATGCATGTAGTGGTTGCCTTCGAACGATACACTCCCTCGCATGGTTATCAGCGACAAGCCTATATATTCGTGGGCCTGCGTGGACATCCATGATCGCCTTGACGAACAACAAGATAGGTTACCATGGCGGATTCTTCATTTGGTTAGTGTTATCGTAGTATAGGTCATGTGGTGAGATTCAGACCTAATTAAGTTTGAGCACATATACTATGCATGCATGCATGCGTGCATGCATATATATATCGTTGGCTTGAAGTGTGGTGTAACATACATATGCATCGTCAACCTAACCCTCACATAGTGTGGGGATTTCTAGTTCGAAATCACGGTGACACATCAATGTTGTTCATTGTTACTCAAAAAACACACCTCTCCATACATATGTTTGGGCCACACGCATGCAGTGGTTCTCTTCGGGGACTAGCTACTTGCGTGGTTATTGGCGAGCTAGCCCATCTCCGGGGTCGCATGGGCGGACATCACTTTGACCAACAAAAAGAGAGAGGTTATACGACCAAGGTGGATTATTCTTGGTCCGTTTACAATCCATCTTGGTGAGATATACGCATCTCTGGCTCGCCGACTGAAAGTGTGTGCGTGTGGGGGGGGGGGGTTGCTACATCGCACTTTTCTAGGTGAACCTCGGTTGGGGGGGGGGGCATGCATTCATAGCTTAATTAGGATTCCCTTCGTGGCAACACGAGGGGGGTGGCGGGCTGCTAGCTGATACGTCTCCAACGTATCTATAATTTATGAAGTATTCATGCTGTTATATTATCTATCTTGGATGTTTAATGGGCTTTATTATACACTTATATGATTTTTGGGACTAACCTATTAACCTAGAGCCAGTGCCAGTTTCTATTTTCTCCTTGTTTTAGAGTATCGCAGAAAAGGAATACCAAACGGAGTCCAATTGACGATCCAATTTTTGATGAGTTTTTATGGACCAAAAGAAGACCTCGGAGTAAAAGAGTTGGGCCAGGAGAGTCCCGGGGTGCCCACGAGGGTGGGGGGCTCCCCCCCCCCCCCAGGCGCATGGGCCTGCCTCGTGGACACCTCGGGCACCTCCTTGACGTGAAACCGATGCCAAAAATTCCTATAAATACAGAAACCTCGGAAAATTAACCAAGATCCGAAGATCCACCGCCGCAAGCCTCTGTAGCCACGAGAAATCAATCTAGGCCCTCTCCGGCACCCTGCCGCAGGGGGCCATCATCACCGGTGGCCATGGAGGGGTATCCCAGAGGGGCCATCATCTTCATGAAGGACAAGGACCAGAGGGTGGAGGCCATGGAGGAGGAAGCACAAGGGGGAGAACCTCTCCTCCTCTCTCTTGGTGGCACCGGAGTGCCATCGGGAGGGGAATCATCGCCGCGGTGATCGCCTTCATCAACATCACCATCATCATCACCATCCTCATCTCTTTTACACGGTCCACTCTCCCACACCCCACTGTAATCCCTACTTGAACATGGTGCTTCATGCCACATATTATGATCCAATGATGTGTTGCCATCCTATGATGTTTTGAGTAGATATCTTTTGTCTTTGGGTTGACTGATGATCTAGATTGGTATGAGTTGTATGCTTTATTTTGGTGTTGTCCTATGGTGCCCTCCGTGTCGCGCAAGCATGAGGGATTCCCGCTGTAGGGTGTTGCAATACGTTCATGATTCGCTTATAGTGGGTTGGTGAGTGACTGAAACACAAACCCGAGTAAGAGGGATTGTTGCATATGGGAATAAAGAGGACTTGATGCTTTAATGCTATGTTTGGGTTTTACCTTAATGATCTTTAGTAGTTGCGGATGCTTCCTAGAGTTCCAATCATAAGTGCATATGATCCAAGTAGAGAAAGTATGTTAGCTTATGCCTCTCCCTCATGTGAAACTGCAATAGTGATTACCGGTCTTGTTAACAATTGCCTAGGACAATTCCGCACACCGATCCAACATTATTCCACACTCGCTATTTATAATATTTATTAATATATTCTAACTTTATGATAACAACACCTACTTTTATATTTTAGCTCTCCGATATCATGCAAAGTTATCCTCTTCATACCCACAATGTAGTTTTATTTCTCGTTTCTAGTTGGAAGCAAACGTTAGGTGTACGTAGAGTCGTATCAGTGGCAGATAGGGCTTGAGAGAATATTGATCTTACCTTTAGCTCCTTGTGGGTTCGACACTCCATACTTATCACTTCCACCTTTGGAAATTGCTACGATTATTCCCTACACTTGGGGATTATCAAGCTCTTTTCTGGCGCCGTTGCCGGGGAGCAATAGCATGGGGTTGATATTCTCGTGTGTGTTTGTTTTCTTTCTTCACTAAGTAGATTTTGTTTTTACTTTTTGTTTATGTTTAGTTGTGGGTGAAACATACAATTTTTTTTAAAGAATGAAAATACAAAAAAATTATTACTTGCCTCTCATGCCTAAAAAGTTTTTCAAAAAGAGAAGTGATTGGAAAGTTATGCATTGAAGAAGTGAGGGTCGACCTTGAGAACTTGTGTTCATGCTCACGGGAACAATGTAGAATTTTTCATGGAAGTTTCTCTGTAAATAGTTATCCCCTTGTATATATCCATTGTATTATAAAAATAATGTTCCAAGCTTTGGTTTTGGGGTGATTAGATTGCTTGTTTACTATGTGCAGAACAAAAACAGAAACTTTGGCTGTAGTGCGTGAATTTACATTTTTTACTGGAAAGTCAAATGGGTCGGAAACTCTTTGAAAATTACTTCTGTACAAATTTTTCAAATTTTCAAATTTAGTTCATAATTTTAGGAGTTACAGAAGTTTACAAAACTTCCAGATTACTACAGATTGTTCTGTTTTTAACAGATTCTGTTTTGCGTGTGTTGTTTGCGTATTTCGATGAATCTATGGCTAGTATCGGGGGGTATGAACCATAGAGAAGTTGGAATAAATTAGGTTTAACACCAATATAAATAAAGAATGAGTTCATTACAGTACCTAAAGGTAGTGATTTGCTTTATTACACTAACGGATCTCACAAGTTTTTGTTAAAGTTTTGTGTGGACGAAGTGTCCGAAGGTCGAGGAGCTATCAATATGAGAAGAATAAAGAGAGGCAAGAGTTCAATCTTGGGGATTACCAAGGCACCCCAAGTAAATATTTCAAAGGATACTCAAGCATCTAAGCTTGGGAATGCCCCGGTTGGCATCCCATCTTTCTTCTTCAACAAATATCGGTATACCTCGGTTTTTGCTTTGTTCACATGATTTGTGTCCTTTGTGTTTTTTTCCTTTAAGAACCATGCTAGCATGAGATAGCCCTTCATTTATTCATAGAATACTTCATGTGCTTCACTTAAATCTTTTAAGTATGATCTTATAGAATTGCTCTTTGTGCTTCACTTAAATCTTTTGAGTATGGTTTTAGAATGCTTCATGTGCTTCACTTATACATTTTGAGCTTGGATATTGGTTAGTCTATATTAATTGTAGAATGCTCCATGAATTTCAGTTATATCTTTTGGAGTATGAACAATACTATAATTTAAAGTAGGTTTGGAAGAGTCTCAACTTTAGGAATTAGTGATCCCACTATTTTGGAGGGTGTTGAATCTTAATATGATATTTATGAAAGTGGATTTGGAAGAGTGTCAACTTTAGCTAGTAATGATTCCACTATTTCGGAAGAGGTTCCAATTGAGTATGAGAACAAAGTTGCTATCCATGATGCTACTGAAAATTATTATGAGGGAGGAATACATGCTTGTAGGAGTTGCAATAATATCAAGTTTCCTCTCTATGTGCTTAAAGTTTTGAAGTTATACTTGTTTTGCCTTCCTATGCTAGTTGATTCTTGTTCCCATAAGTTGTGTGCTCACAAAATCCTTAGGCATAGGAAGTTGGTTAGAATCAATTGTGCTAGTCATATTCTTCAAGATGCTCTCCGTGTGCTTCAATTCCTACCTTTTATGTGAGCATCATTGAAATCTTCATGCCTAGCTAAAAGGCATTAAAGAAAAGCGCTTGTTGGGAGACAACCCAATATTTACCCTTACTGTTTTTGTGTGTTTACATGATTAAGCTACTGTAGTAATCATGTTTTATTGCTTTTGTTTCAATAAATTGCCAAGTAAGACCTTTGGGAAGACTAGGGAGAAAGTTAATGTGATCTTGCTGTAAAAAACAGAAACTTTGCGCTCACGAGATTAGCTGTCATTTTTTATAGAAGAGTGATTTTGAGTTGATTCTTTTTTTTGAAGATTAATAGACAAATTTATCACGTTCACCAATTTATTTAATAATTTTTGGAGTAGCATAAGTATGGTTTATGTTCAGATCATTACAGACTGTTCTGTTTCTGACAGATTCTGTTTTCATTGCATAGTGTGCTTGTTTTCTAGTTTCTATGACTTATATTTCTCAATATAAATTGTGGAAATGATATGGTACAGTAGGCATTGTGTGAGAACAATTATGAAACTTGTCCTTAACAGTACCAAAGTGAATGGTTTACTCTTTATCATACTAACCTATCTCACGAAGTTTGGTTAGGTTTTGTGTGACTGAAGTTTTCAAGCTCTGGGTGAGATATCGATATGAGGAGAATAAGGAGTGGAAAGACCCTAAGCTTGGGTATGCCCAAGGCACCCCAAGGTTATATTCAAGGAAGACTCAAGTGCCTATAGGAGCTTGGGGATGCCCCGGGAGGCATCCACTCTTTCGTCTTCAAAACTATCGGTATACCTTACTCGGAGCTATATTTTTATTCGTCACATGATATGTGTCTTGCTTGGAGCGTATTTTCAATTTTACTTGTTGTTTGAATAAAATCATTGGATCTGAAATATTGAACGAAACAGAATCCTCCCATGGCTAGTTAATTAATTGACTACTCAGTGTTCTTCACTCATATCTTTTGGAGTAGTTTGTCAATTACTCATGTGCTTCATTTATATCCTATGAGTAAATGGTTGAATAAATTGAATGTCATAAATCTGAATTTATATATGTTTCATATGCTTATAACATGGGGAGTAATGACTTCACACATAATAAGTATAGGTAGTAAACTTATTGAAAGTTAGCAAACATAGAATTGGTCACTTGAACAATTCATGAAAGAATATTGAAGGGAGAGGGATTTCACATATAAATATATATCTTGGACATCTTTTGTAATTGTGAGCACTCGTTAAAATATGACATGCTAAAAGGTTGATGTTGGACAAGGAAGACAACGTAATGAGTTATGTTTTCTTATATCTAAAATAAAGTATATTGTCATGGATCGCCCAACACGTTGAGCTTACCTTTCCCCCTCATGCTAGCCAAATTCTTTGCACTAAGTAGAGTTACTACTTGTGCTTCCAAATATCCTTAAACCAAGTTTTGCCATGAGAGTCCACCATACCTACCTATGGATTGAGTAAAGTAAGTTGTCATCGGTGCAAGCAATTAAAATTGCCCTCTAAATATGTATGATTGACTAGTGTGGAGGAAATAAGCTTTATACAATCTTGTGATGTGGAAGAAATAAAAGCGACGGACTGCATAATAAAGGTCCATATCACAAGTGGCAATATAAAGTGACGTTCTTTCGCATTAAGATTTTGTGCATCCAACCCTGAAAGCGCATGGCAACCTCTGCTTCCCTCTGCGAAGGGCCTATCTTTTACTTTTATCTCTCAACCTTATGTAAGAGTCATGGTGATTTTCACCTTTCCTTTTTACATTTTATGCTTTGGCAAGCACCTTGTGTTGGAAAGATTCTGATATATATATCCAATTGGATGTAAGGCATCATGAACTATTATTGTTGACATTACCCTTGAGGTAAAAGGTTGGGAGGCGAATCTATAAGCCCCTATCTTTCTCTGTGTATGATTAAAACTTTGAACCCATAAATATCGTGTGAGTGTTAGCAATTGTGAAAGACTAAATGATAGTTGAGTATGTGGAGTTTGCTAAATCAAAGCTCTGACATAGACTCTTCTTGAAAATAAGATGAATTGCAATTGTTTGATGACTAAGGACGTTGTTTGTTAGTTTTCAAGAAAGTTTATGATCTATACTCTAACATGTGAATGGCTTGTTACTTGATCATGAAAAGTTTTATGCGATGAGATACTGTTATGACATATAATGATGCTAGAAATGGTGATTGAAATTATCATTGATCAAACTTGTGCACCTGCTAGCATTCACACTTCATAAATTATTTCTTTTATCATTTACCTACTCGAGGACTAGCAGAAGCTTGGGGATGATGATACGTCTCCAAGATATATATAATTTATGAAGTATTCATGCTGTTATATTATCTATCTTGGATGTTTAATGGGCTTTATTATACACTTTTATATGATTTTGGGACTAACCTATTAACCTAGAGCCCGGTGCCAGTTTCTGTTTTCTCCTTGTTTCAGAGTATTGCAGAAAAGGAATACCAAACGGAGTCCAATTGACGAGCAATTTTTGATGATTTTTTATGGACCAAAAGAAGACCTCAGAGTAAAAGAGTTGGGCCAGGAGAGTCCCGGGGTGCCCATCAGGGTGGGGGGAGCCCACCCCCCAGGTGCGTGGGCCTGCCTCGTGGACACCTCGGGCAACCTCCTTGACGTGAGGCCGACGCCAAGAATTCCTATAAATATAGAAACCTTGGAGAATTAACCTAGATCAGAAGTTCCGCCGCCGCAAGCCTCTGTAGCCACGAGAAATCAATCAAGGCCCTCTCCGGCACCCTGCCGGAGGGGGCCATCATCACCGGTGGCCATGGAGGAGTATCCCAGAGGGGCCATCATCATCATGAAGGCGAAGGACCAGAGGGTGGAGCCCATGGAGGAGGAAGCACAAGGGGGAGAACCTCTCCTCCTCTCTCTTGGTGGCACCGGAGTGCCATCGGGAGGGGAATCATCGCCGCGGTGATCGTCTTCATCAACCTTACCATGATCATCACCATCCGCATCTCTTTTACACGGTCCACTCTCCCACACCCCGCTGTAATCCCTACTTGAACATGGTGCTTCATGCCACATATTGTGGTCCAATGATGTGTTGCCATCCTATGATGTTTTGAGTAGATATCTTTTGTCTTTGGGTTGATTGATGATCTAGATTGGTATGAGTTGTATGTTTTATTTCGGTGCTGTCCTATGGTGCCCTCCGTGTCGCGCAAGCATGAGGGATTCCCACTGTAGGGTGTTGCAATACGTTCATGATTCGCTTATAGTGGGTTGGTGAGTGACTGAAACACAAACCCGAGTAAGAGGGATTGTTGCATATGGGAATAAAGAGGACTTGATGCTTTAATGCTATGGTTGGGTTTTACCTTAATGATCTTTAGTAGTTGCGGATGCTTGCTAGAGTTCCAATCATAAGTGCATATGATCCAAGTAGAGAAAGTATGTTAGCTTATGCCTCTCCCTCATGTGAAACTGCAATAGTGATTACCGGTCTTGTTAACAATTGCCTAGGACAATTCCGCACACCGATCCAGCATTATTCCACACTCGCTATTTATAATATTTAGTAATATATTCTAACTTTATGATAACAACACCTACTTTTATATTTTAGCTCTCCGATATCATGCAAAGTTATCCTCTTCCCCACAATGTAGTTTTATTTCTCGTTTCTAGTTGGAAGCAAACGTTCGGTGTACGTAGAGTCGTATCAGTGGCAGATAGGGCTTGAGAGAATATTGATCTTACCTTTAGCTCCTTGTGGGTTCGACGCTCCATACTTATCACTTCCACCTTTGGAAATTGCTACGATGATTCCCTACACTTGGGGATTATCACTAGCAACTTCGCACTTTTGTAACATCCCAAATTTTCAATTTGGAATGTTATACATAGGTCATTCATGCATATCATATTTTGTTGCATTTTTGTTCCGCAATCCTCGAAATCCTAAGCAACTCAAGGACCCTCGGAGAGAGTTGGGGATTTCCCGGCTTTCGTATTTGATTTTTATCAAATAATGAAACGAGGATTTTTGATTTTAATTATTTTTCTCTCCAAAAAATATTTCATATTAAATATATGAGATGAGATAACATGATTTCTCCAAAATAATTGAAATATTGGAGGAAAATATTAAAAATCATTTATTTGATTTTATTTGGATTTTATTTGCATTAGAAAAATTGCACGTTTTCAAAATTGCATTTTAGGGCCAAGAAAATGTTCATCTCGTTCTAAATATTTTATTTAGACGGTGAAAATTTATTTTGGCATTTTAGATTTTATTTTATTTTCTAGGATTTTTTCTGTTTGCTAAATTATTAAAAAACTTCCAGTACCGACCGGGCCGAAGCCTCCACGAGCCAGGCCGTCCCACTTCCGACCACCGCCGCCCGTCCTCTGTCGTCGCCCTGCCTCACCCGACCCCCCCCAAGTCGGAGCCGCCGCCGCCTCTACCCCTTTAAAACCCACCCGGGGCCCCTCGAACCCTAAGTCGCCACGCCGCCGCCCGCAAGACCCTCGCCAACCTCGCCACCGCCTTCCCGTCCTTTTCATTGTCGCCGCCTCGACCCCCTCCCAAGTCGGAGCCGCTCTCCCCCCTTTAAAACCCACCGGAAAGAGCCCAGCCTGCCGCCGAGTCGCCCATAAACCCGCTGCCGAGCTCCGCCTCGCCGGAGAGGTAACGCCCCGATCCGCCGCCGCTCGGTTTTTTTAAAGAAAACAGATTCGGTTTTTTTAGAAAACCCTAGTTCGTTTTTTTATATCGGTTCGCCAGTTTTTCTCGGTTCTTCTATTTAGCGGACGTCCGTCCGTATGTTCGTTTTAACGAACGGTTTTCGCTCGTTAGTTACAGATAACGAACGCTCGTTTGTTAGTCCGTTCGTCAGTTTTCTTTTTATCGGATTTTTCCGCGATTTTTCTCCATCGCGATTTTTGATCCGATTTTTGTTTCAGTTTATCTTTTCGCTCGTTTATCGGAATCAGGCGATTCAAGCGCCTGGATCTTCGTCTCGAGACCCTCTTTCTGTCAATCAACTTAAACAAGATTTTTATACTGTAAAATTTGACTTTAGTTCAGATTAGTAAACGGATCTTGTTTCTTTCGCCGTTTGAGTTTTGTTGCTTCGCTCGATTTGATTCTTTTTGCAAACCAGAGTTCTTAAGTTGAACTTTCTGGTCAACCTCTCTTATTTGAGTTTTGCCTGTGCATATTTGCTTGCTGCTTATGTATGGTATTGTTTGCTTGCGATAGAATTCCCGGAGTGCAAAGCATGCTACTACGAGTCCCTAGGTTTCGCGGATCGTCAGCAAGGCAAGTAACACATTGATCATACTCTTTCCATACCCAGTTTTTATGCATTACTTTCAATCCTCAAACACTGCATGATTAGGATGTCATTAACTTGTGGGTTGGGAAGTAGTTGTTGAGGTAGGTACCTATTGCCCTGTTACTATCAAACCCTTGGGAGTTACTTCTACGCGTTGCTTATATTGCTATGCTATGCTCGTAGACGTGGTTTGGGTTTGAGGGAAATCCATGACATATGTCAGATTGTTAATTAATGGTTCAACTTAAGGTGGCAACTTAAATACACACCTGGGTGGATTGAGGCACCTGGAGTACCCAGTGTTGCCAGTATTTTTGGAAATCCCAGGGTTCCGTGTGATTTTCCTATGCACCGCCACCCAGGCTCAAAGGGAACTGAGATGATTCATGCTAGAAACTTCCGTGTGCAGCCATAAGCTATTATGGACTCTAGCATAGTTGAGTAAGTTACGTGAAGCTCTTGAAGAGGTAGATCGGCAGGTAGTGGGTTGTAGGTTTGGTATGGTCTACCCGGAGTAGAGAGTTAATGTTTCTGAAAGACCGTGTCTCGGTCATCCGTTTCTCAAACACCATGTAGTGCGAGAAATCCAACGGAGGCGATCGAGTCTTGTGGGGAAAAGTGCGCAAACCTCTGCAGAGTGTACAATCTAATCATGGTTAGCCGTGTCCCCGGTTATGGACAATCTTGAGTATCTACACTACAAAAAAATACACTTCCGTGATGTTACGTGTTTGTGACAGTAGGTCGCTTCTTTTGTCATGCATGTACATCCATGACAAATTTATGACAGAATCAAGATAGTCATACATGTGCTGTCGTATAAGTGTTCCATGACTTTACCAAAATTATCATCACGGAAGTGTCCACTTCCATGACGATAAATCGCGCGTCACAGAAGTGCTTTCGTCAAGGGTGACCAACACGTGGCATCCACCGTAACGGAACGTCGTTAAGCTATCGGGTCAGGTTTTGGATCCGATAACCCATTAACAGCCCCGACCAATGGGAAATTTCCACGTGTAAAATTCTTATTGGCCGGACGAAACACGTGTCAGCTCGTCAGTGGGTCAGATAGGCGCCTATGATACGTCGACACGTGGCACAGCCCAACAGAGGCCCATTCCTGTGAAAAGGCCGACCCGTTTGGACTTGGTCAAAAGGTGGCGGGCCAGCCCATGGAAAGCCTATTAACGGCCCGTTCGCAAATAGCCCATTTACAGCCCGCTAAGCCAAGGCCCGTTACGCCCTATCCGAATTAGGCCCAGTAGCGTCATCTGGGCCGTCCAATATGATTCCAGCCCGTTTTCACTTTTGGCCCATGTATAGCCCATGACGTCTTTCGGCCCATATGAGGCCCTTTGTAACTCTTGGCCCATTAGCGGCCCGTCCTGAAACTGACCCGTAATTAACAGTGTATTACTTTACACCCATTGACGGCCCTTGGTGAAACGGACTCGTAATGAACAGTGTATCACTTTATACCCATTAACAGCCCGTTATTCCGTTGGGCCGTTTCCAGCCCAAGTTAACTTTCGGCCTTCTGAGGGCCCATTTATTCTTGGGCTCATTTGCAAGATTCGTCACTTACGGCCCGTTCATCGCATTTTACGCTTGGGCCAAATTCAGCCCGTCATTGCGATCGACCCGCTTGTGGACCGTTAGTCTCATGGCCAATTTCATAGCATCACCAACACGGCCTATTAATGGCCCGTTATGGTCAGCCCATACAACGCATTTATTTACATTAAAGGCCGCCTATGGCCCATTAAAGGCCCGTGACAAGACCCATAAATGAGCCAGCGCCCATGGATCCTACGAGACGACAAGGCCCATGGATCCTACGAGATGTAGAAGGCCCATGGATCCTACGAGACGTAGAAGGCCCATGGATCCGACGGCCCGTGAAGGGCCATGGTCGGGCGAATTGGTCCCCGTTTGAACGATATAGCATATTCAAAGAATTATCCTACTCAATACTATCACCTCTAAAAAGCCTACACTATTACGACAAAGAGATCAAGGCATAGAAAGGTAGAATAATCCTACACTATACAATAAAGAAATTACAGCCGATTCTACCCACTGGGCATTATGGTTCGGCACAGGTGATAATAAAGCATACACAAACAACAAATTACATACACAGGGCAAATACAGCTCATACATCATGGACGCGCATCAACTTAACTCCATTTGAACTATAATCTCTTCAAAAAATAGGATTGGCCGGATTCAGATAGCACAAATTTTAGTCTGCAAAATCTCCAATTCCTTCATGGTTACCTCAGTGTCTTGTTTCATTTTTTTGACTCCTTCATCTAATACCTGCATGTCCAGTCTCAACTTGTTGATTATACGTTGACAATCATGTACATGTTGTCTTGCCACCTCTAGTTGATGCTCGAGAACATCAACACATTCCAATTCCAATCCATAATCATTCGGTAACGGCCATGCCGCACTACTCGCAGATCTTTGTGTTGATGTTACTTCATCCTGAAATGTTTCTGTAAGTACACATGACTAGGGCAAAATATAGTTACAACAAAGAAGCTTAACAAGACACTATTTTGTACTACATGGCAAAACAGGACTAACAATAATGTTACACGTCACTTAAAAAAATGTTACACGTCATGAAGCATAAGCAGGTGATATTTTAAAATTATAAAAAGATAGTCCATGCAGCCTGCATACAGAAATCCTCTTAGCTCACCAGAGGAGCATGATGTTGGGGCCCAATCGAAAACACGATAAGTTACAAATTTAGACAACATGTTGCGTATAAGTAAGCAAGTAGTTGGCCATTCTGTGCCTCAATTAAAGTCTTAGGGAGCATAATGAACAGCAGAGGGTTTCAAACAAACATACTACATCAGGCAAAACTATCCAATCATTAGGGTAGTATAAACTAGATTGTGAGCCTCATGCAATAATAGTTGGTTAATAGACTTCAAAGCTTCAGGCACACTTCGGCAGAGTAATTAAATGGTAAGGCCTTTACTTATGTCAACTAATAGTGATACAAGTACCGAACATCAGGCATGATTATTTGGGCATCTCATTAACTGAGGACAAATAAAGCAATCGAAAAGAGAAAATTAACTATGCCTGAAACAAACAAGGAATTGAACTGTTGAGTTGCATACAGTGACTTACCTTAGCAGGTTGAAGAGGCTCAGCGCAGCTCCTACTTCTCTTGAAAGGCTCCTTCCAAACATCTTGTACATGGAAATCCTCAATCTTATCTTCATTGCACCCCCTCTGCAAGGTGACACAAACTAGTTACTCGTCTCCTTGGAAGATAAATATGCATACTTTCCAGACTGTGAACACAAAAGGATGAGATTATAACAAAACAACACCACATAATGAAACATGCCGCATCTCTTGCACTTGCATAAAATGAAATGAGCATTTACTATGTCTGCACTATGTAAAAACTAGGCATACCTTCGAACTGGATCTCCAGGTACTCTTGGAGAGCCTAATGTAGTGTACAGCCAAACCTTTATGTCACCTATGAGTTAGACAAGGCCCAACTACAGCAGCCCTTAGTGTTTAAATCATTGACAAGCTCTGTTAGAATGTTAGGTCAAGAACAACAAGTAATCAAAGCAAACAGTCCTAGTATGGATGGCTGATGCAAACAAGCAATTGAACAGAAGTGTGAGCAAATCTTACATATGAAGAAAAGAAGCAAAGAAGGAGGCTTAAAGACCATCACCTGACTGACCAGATTTAAGGGGCATTTAAACATCATGTGCAACTTATGAACTAACATAAACATTGCATATTCCAGATTCTACAATGGAATGCACATGTATTAGGTTATGCCATGTATGATGATGCCTAAATGTACAGATAGCAGGCATGAGTGATTCATCATTGCACGCACAATTGAATTGCAGGTTAAGGGCCGCCGATTCCGCCTTTTCAGGGCATATTGTCAAAATAAGCCATAAAAGATGTAAAGAAGTCATTTTTGAGCTATGGGCTTGGGCTTAACTAATTTCGCTTTGCGGGGGGGTGTTTCGGGTAGAACCTCACTAAAAATTGAAGGAAGGGGAATAGTGAAATGACTCGTTGTCCGCCAATATTACACTCAAAATGCAATCTACCGATGCCCGTGTCACACCCGACCCTCAAGTAAAAACAAACAAACCCGCTTGCATCTCCTCTCCCTTTCCTCTACTCGATCCCCGCCTGCAAAGACTAGGGTTCCTCCAATGAAGTCGTCACCATCGGTCCCATCTGGCCTTGTCTCGACGATGCTATGTCCAGCTAGGCTACATGGCCGACGGTAGGGGCAAATCTCCCGGCTTCTCCTCCTCCGTGCCGCCTCATTCTCATGGTCTCCAGCAGCTGCTCCACTGTGGTTCGTCTAACGACTATTCCAGCGGGCGCTGCACAACTATGGTTGATGCCACACTGCGGCAGAAGGCACCTTATTCCCCCTCCCCTCCTCCCAGGCCATTGCCCATAGGTGCTGTTGAAGGATGAGCTCATCCAACAAGGTGAGGATCTCCTCTGATTTTTTGCCAAATTTTCATTCTGATCCACTATACGATGGATTGCTATGAGCTGCTTCTGCTGCTACTATATGATGCATTGCTATGAGATGCTCCTGCTGCTGCTATATGATGAATTGCTATGAGCTGCTGCTGCTGTATGATGAGTTGCTATGAGCTGCTGCTGCTGTATGATGAGTTGCTATGAGCTGCTGCTGCTGCTATATGATGAATTGCTATGAGTTGCTGCTGCTGCTATATGATGAGTTGCTACAAGCTGCTCCTGCTGCTGCTATATGATGAGTTGCTACAAGCTGCTCCTGCTGCTGCTATATGATGAATTGCTATGAGCTTCTCCTGCTGCTGCTATATGATGAATTGCTATGAGCTGCTCCTGCTGCTGCTATATGATGAATTGCTATGAGCTGCTGCTGGTATATGATGAATTGCAGACTGCTGCTGCTGTATGATGAGTTTCTATGAGCTGCTGCTGCTGCTATATGATGCTTTAGGTGGTGCTGCTATACGATAATAACCAGCCACTTGGACCATCGAATTCCAATAAATAATTGTTCTTCATTTAAATGTGGGCCATGCGTTCTTTGTTTAAATTAGGCAATGGGATCTCTATGGAAAACATTGACCAAAGTAGATTGTGCCAAGTAGATGGTATCTTTGTATTTGCATTTTGAGCAAATAGTGATGGTCTGTTTTCCTATCATATTAATTACTGCACTGGGTTCGATTTGTGATGTTTGCAAGTCAAATTAATTTCCATATGGGCAGCAAAATGAAAAAAATATAATGCAATCTAGACTTTCCACCGATCATACCAAAGATAAGTCAAAACGCAATGAAAAGAACTGGTTGGCTTATTACATGGAGCTTATATTCACAGGTGCTTATTTTCTTAGGATAACTCATAATAACTATACCTAAGAAACTTGGCTAATAGAACTGGCATACAAATAACATGTCACGATGATTGCAATGGAGGAGTGACGTACCATAGCACACTGTATAGGCTCACCGCTGCATCTCCTTTTTTTGTGATGTTCCATGAAATTGCCACATACATCTTGTACTTTTTCATTGTGTAACCCTATCTGCAAGTTGACACGGCTAATTTCAGACATATCTACATGATACTACATTGCATATCCCTTGCGCATATTTAACCCACCAATTAATGATTGTGTGCGTACCATAAACTAGCCATGACTCTGTATGCTAGACTAGCAGGCACTCTAAGGGAGCCTAATGTAGTGCACTGGAATTCCTACATGCCACCTACGATTTTGTGTAATGTACTGCCCATGTTCCTAAATATATGTCTTTGTAGAGATTCCAGTATGGACCACATACAGATGTATATAGATGCATTTTCGAGTGTACATTCACTCATTTTACTCCGTATGTAGCCTATAGTGGAATCTCTAGAAAGACTTATATTTAGGAACGGAGGTACGAGGTAGTATCATGTATGACATCTACATATCTAATTTAGCAGCCAGTAGTAGAAATCATTGTTCGCACAAAGGGATTACTCGGTCGAAAATCCTAGCAAAGCACATCGGGCAGCACGTAACAATACAAGAGAGAGAGAGAGAGAGCGCTTACAAGATCATAGCAATGCCTTAGTCCAGATCTTGGTTGGCCAAGCTGTTAGATCCGTAAGAAACATCGCCCTTGTAGTTTTTGCCACTGCATAACAGTAACAAAGAATCGTTAGTATATTTGAAGTACATTGGGCAGTGTGATGTCGGACGGGTTTAAAGGTGACAAGTACCTAGGCCGTGGCGGGTGCTTGGCATCATTCCAGACTGTGGGAATCAGGTTAGAAACGTAGAGGGTGATGACGCTGCGCTGGCTGTCGGGGTCCGGTAAGGATATCTAGAACCGTCGAGTAGGGTGTTTGTGGAGCGGCTCCGGTAGGGTGGACTACGGTGTGGGCAAAGCGGATCTATGGCCGTGGACGAGGGCGTAGGTGAAGCTGCTCCGGTGGTTGGGTTAAAGATGGTGTCGACGATGCGGATCTGCGGCCGTGGACGGGGCGTCAGAAGCTGCTCCGGTGGTTGGGTTAATGGTGGTGTCGATGATGCGGATCTGCGGCCGTGGATGGGGCGTTAGAAGCTGCTCCGATAGGTTGGATGAGGGTGCGAGGAAGCGGATCTGAGGCAGTGTTGAGTTGGCAAAGCGGCCTCGGTAGGGTTGAGAATGGTATAGGCGAAGCTACTCCGGTAGGGTTGAGGAAGGTGTCGGCGGAGCGGCTCCGATAGGGTTGAGGAAGGTGTCGGCGAAGAGGATCGAGAGGCCGCCGGGGGCGCGGTGGGCGGCCCGGGGTGTGCACGGCGCCTCCGTGGGGAGTATGAATGAGCCGCTGCAGATGCGCGGCCGGTTGACGAGAGTATCGGCGAAGCAACCGCGCCGTGGACAAGGTCGGCACCGAATGGGCTGTGGTACAGTGGTGGATGAGCAGTCTACTTGTTTCTAGGGAGGTGGGAGGGTAGATGCGTCAGAGAAGCAGATCCGGCGAGGTGGACGCCGGCAAAGGAATGGGCTATGGTACGCCGTGGATGAGCAGTCTAGGGTTTCGAGAGGAGGGAGAAAGGGCGATGAAGCACGGACGGCGTGATGTAAGATGCTCCGTGCTGTGGAGTTAGTCGCTTTTATGGAGGGGAGAGGAAATGGGGTGCCGTGTAGTGGGGAACCGAAGTTACTAAAGCATCCCCGACCTATCATGTAGATGAGGGCGGTATTGTAACTATTGGTCTCCGTGCACCAAGGACAAAGGGGATTTCGATGCTAAAGACTAAGGTGGCGGAAATTTTAGAAGGAGGCGGAGATTTTGTTACCATGGATCGCTCAGATCCAGCTTCAACTAATTTTGGACCGTATAGCGGGAAGGTCATGCTAGACTGTACACGGGCACACGTCAGTAGCTTAATAACTCGTGGGAAGTCCACCCGAAAAAAGACAATAACTCGGGATGATGCGCCGATAACTTGATATTCACACGGCGCCGCCAATCAGACGGGTGTAGTGGCTGCTCACAAAAAAGGGATCAAACGCTCAGCCTATGTATTTCTCGTAAATAGATAATTTAGTGCCATTGGTTATTTACTTTAAACATAATGCATTGACATGTTAGTGTAGAGGCGCACAAAAAGAAATGGATATTGTACTCAGCTACTTAAAAGTGTTACCTCATATGATTACATAGCCTCCATTTCATAAATTGTGTACCCGTTGAATTCATATATGAATATTACATATATTACTTAAAAATAGAAACTTAAATCATCCAAGACTAATGAATTTGAATGCAAGAGCAACAATGGTGCATGTTCATAATAGCTACATTGGTTGTTTGAATAAACATCACTGTAACTTTGGCATGCACAACTAAAAAGGCTTATTTAAATAGAAAAAAAATGTGATATGTGAGTGTCCAATCTTTATAGCGTTGAATCGATATTGTACCTTTGGCCACGATACGAAGTAGATATTGACTCATGTTCAAGCGATGCATGTCCACGATCGCTAGATAGTGATACGTGAATGAATTGTGCCATCTCTCTCACACGCATACATATCTCATTTCCCTGTGGGCATCGGAATCACACACGTGCACTTCGTGTATTTCTCTCCCTCCGTCAGAGTTAAATTCGTCTTTCTACCCCATCCTACAAGTCTCTCACATAGAAACACACACGCTCTCTATGTCTAACACGCCCACCCCTTTAATTCCGCCCACCCACAGCCACTAATGTCTCTCATACATATGCTATCTACCTATCCCTTAATATAGCTAGATATGTGGCACACAAACTCCTTCTCCCTACTAGCTAGATGCCCATGCGTTGCACGGAACATCAAGATGCATTTGTATGAGAAGTTTATCTTGTGGGAGAAAAGGATGAACGAGGGAATGCCTTATTTGCAAATGCGGAGAGGGGTGTGGGTATATTTTTGCAAAATTGCCATAGTTTCCTTCATGTCCGTCGGATATAAATCGGATGGCCTATATTGCAGGATGGCAGGAATACCATCATCACCAACTCTGTTTTTTTTATAAGAGTAGAGATATGTGAGCGTCACTGCCCCCCCCCACACACCCACACTTCCCAACACCGAAGGAGTAGGGTGACACCTCGATCTTGATACTAATCTATCGACTGGCTTATCTCTCAAACATACACACACACACACACTACCCGGCACCGAAGGAGTAGGGTGGCACATCGATCTTGATAATAATCTATCTACCCTCTTTCAAACACACACACACACACACACACACACACACACTCGCTATTTCTGCCTCTGGCCTACACAAGACACTCTCAATACGCTCTTTCTCCCTCCCCCCAACAATGACAGCGGAAGGGTGACAACTCGATCTGATCATAATCACAATTAGTTTCTCTCTCAAACATTGTGTCTCGGTGCCTCGCCGGTAGCCCCTCGATATGTAGACTTCTCACAAGACAACTGTAGTGACGATGACGCTGAACCCAGTGTGCCTTGTTTTTACCGCCTCATGTGATAGTTTTCACCCTGTTTTCTGTTAATTAACAAGGCAACCTTTTCTTTGTTACTACTAGTGAATCTGAAGTCATTCGGGGCAGACATAAAATATATCACTTCAACCCAATTATCGCAACAACTATTTTAAAAGAAATTAGCTAGATGCCCGTGCGTTGCACGGAACATCAAGATGCATTTGTGTGAGTAGTTTATTGTCGGTGTTCTAGGAACAGGGGTCCCCAGACTTGCCTGCCTGCGGCCTGCGGCGTGGCTCAAGGGGAGGCCCAACACGGCCCATCTTCACCAACACAAGCTCAAGACCCTCGCGAGGGGCCAGATTGCAGGCGGACGACGTGAAGCTTCTCGTGCACGGCCTCACAGCTGGCTCATGAGGAGGCGGAGAGATCAAGGCGGGTACCTCACGAGGTGCCCATGACGCAAGCCATGACGACTAAGGGCGCCAAGGGGCGCCAGCCCGCAGTGTCCTCCTTTCCTCCTTGGTGCAAGGGGAGCAAGCGCAGGCGAGAGCATCAAGCAAAGGCATCCATTTCGGTGCAACAAGACCAAGACCACCGAACGGCAGGAAGGAAGTCATTGTGGAGCCCAAGCAAAGGCCACCACCGAGCCTTTGACAAAGCGAGGACCAACTTTAGTCAGATATGTGTACCATATGTTCCCTTCAAATGGCTAATTGTTGGCGCCCTTCCCGCCAATATTTGGGAAGAGGCCCAGGGCCTTTGCCTATAAATAGGACTAGCCACCCACAGGGTAGGGACACGTTGAGGTCGATCCTTAACCCAGAGAGAGAGAGAGAGAGAGAGAGAGAGAGAGAGAGAGAGAGAGAGAGAGAGAGAGAGAGAGAGAGAGAGAGAGAGAGAGAGAGAGAGAAAAGCAACTGAACTCCCCCTAGTAGTTCATCGCACCAGCCAAGAACAGACACTCGCGAGGTTGTTCTTCCTTGTATTGTTCATCACCATCATCCCAAGAGGCAATCCACCACACCACAAACTAGAGTAGGGTATTACACCACAATGGTGGCCCGAACTAGTATAAACCCTGTGTCTCTTGTGTTGTTCTTTTCATAGCTTAGATCCTAGCGAGGCGGAGAGGTGCACGTAGGTAGGGGGCGAAATCTCCGCGCGCACCCCAGTGTTCAAACCTAGAGGGTCTCGCTGAACCCGAACCGACCTTTGGCGCCCTGTAGGGGTGCGCTGAGTTTTCCTTCCGCACCCGCCTCCGCCGACACCGCTGCTCACCTTACGATGAGCAGCGCCGCCTGGCCGGTCGCCGGGCGCCAAAGACGGGGCTGGGGCTCCGAGCTCGGCCCCAGCTTTGTAACAAAAGTGGTGGTCGGACAAGTCTGCCGGGCGGTTGGCCACACAAAGCTGCACAACCGATCCGCTTAGCCTTCCTGCACGGCATACGAGGAGGCTGCCCTCGGCAGGGGGGACGACAGAGCTATGGCTAACTGGCTTCCCATGGTCTCACCGACGCTCCGCAGATGTGGTTGCTCCACCTGCCGGGCGATTCGTGGCCTCTTGGGAAGAGCTGTGCGGCCTCTTCCTCGCCTCGCACGCCGCGCCGGGCGCTTCGTCATCGCGTCTCCTGGCGGCGCCAGCGCCGCCTTCAAGCCGCCAGAAAGCCATTCGTCTGGCCAGGTCGGCGCCGCCCGCACGGCAGGGGCTCCTCAGGTGGGCGCCAAAGGCCGGTTCGACCTTCAGCTCGAGGACCACCCTCCAACTCAGCCTGCTCGGGCGCTTCCCAATGTTGTGCACCCCACCATCTGCCAGGTGGCCGTCACCAGGACTCTCATCGACGGCGGCGCGAATCTCAGCGTGCTCTCGGTTGAAGCCTTCAGCCTCCTCCACATACCCTCGGAGCGGCTTCAACCCAGCCGGGCCCTCTTTGGTGTCGGGGGCGGATCGTCCAGCTCCTTGGGGCAGATCCGACTCCCGATAACCTTCGGCACCTACGACAACTTCCGCACGGAGCTGGTCGACTTCGACATCGCCCCCATCGGCCTCCCGTACAACGCCATCCTTGGCTATCCGGCACTGGCCCGATTCATGGCCGCGACTCACCCAGCGTACAACCTCATGAAGATGCCCGGGAGCAACGGCGTCCTCACCGTGCCCGGGGACACCGACGACGCATTGCAAGTACTCAAGCTCGCCTTCAAGACGGCGGCGTCGGCGCAGCCCACCGACTCAGATGCCCACAAGCCCAAGGGGGCTGCACCATCCAAGAAGAAGCAGTTGTTCACCCAAGGCAAGACAGAAACCAAGCAGATACCGGTCGATGAGGACGGATCCACTGACGCCACCTTCACCATAGGCGCCAACCTCGAGCCCGAGCAGGAGGAAGCCATGGTCAAGTTCCTACGCGCGAACAAGAAGGTATTCGCCTGGGAGCCTGATCAACTGGCAGGGATCCCCAGAGGCGTAATTGAGCATCACCTCAACGTGTGCCCCAACATGCGCCCTGTGAAGCAGAAAGCGAGACGGCAGTCCACAGAGAAACAGGCTTTCATCGTCCAGGAGACCCGCAAACTGGAAGCTGCAGGGGTCATTCGCGAGGTCCGATATCCAGATTGGCTGGCCAACCCTGTTGTTGTGCCGAAGAAGGGGGGGGGGGAGAGCGCATGTGTGTCGATTTCACCAACCTCAACAAAGCCTGCCCGCAATATCCATTCCCGCTCCCTCGCATTGATCAGATCGTCGATTCCACCGCCAAGTGCGACCTGTTATGCTTCCTGGATGCCTTCTCCGGGTATCACCAGATCAAGATGGCGGTGGAAGACGTGGAAAAGACGGCTTTCCTGACCCCGTGCGGGGTGTACTGCTACACATACATGCCGTTCGGACTGCGCAACGTGGGGGCGACCTTCCAGCGGCTGATGCACATCACCTTGGGCCCCCAGCTCGGGAAGAATGTGGAAGCTTACGTCGACAACATTGTGGTGAAGTCTCGCGAGGCCAAAACCCTGATACAAGACCTGGAGGAAACCTTCGCGAGCCTCAACGCAGTGAGCTCATGCGGCTCAACCCACGTAAGTGTGTGTTTGGGGTCCCTCAGCAAGTTTGGGTTTCTCGTGTCCCACCGAGGCATTGAAGCTAACCTGCAAAAGGTCAAGGCAGTCGAGGACATGAGCCCGCCGAAGACTCTCAGAGAAATGCAGAAGCTCACTGGGCGCGTGATAGCACTAGGATGCTTCACCTCCAAGTTGAGGGAGCGAGCACTGCCTTTCTTCCAGCTGATGAAGAAAAGGGGGCCCTTTGAATGGACTGAGGAGGCCGACAAGGCGTTCCAAGATCTCAAAAGGTACCTCACCAGCCCTCCGGTAATGGTGGCCCTGCGCCCACAAGAACCCCTGGTGCTCTACCTCGCAGCCACTCCCTACTCCGCCAGTGCAGCCCTGGTGGCGGTTAGGGAGGAGCGTCAGACCAAAACCGCGGCAGCAGCCCGGGATCAAGGAAGACCCACGGAAACCACTACCACAGTCGAGAAGGACCAGCCGCCGCAGGGAAGCGCACTCGGGGCGGAAGAGACCCCTCCCTCTGGCGACCGGCCTTTGGAGGCCCCATTGCCTCAGGAGGCGCCACGGTCTCCGGAGGACGCCATCGACATCAGCACTCCAAACCTCGTTGAGTACCCTGTGTACTTTGTCAGCACGGTGCTGCGGGATGCGAGGGCACGGTACCCCATGCCTCAGAAACTCCTCCTCGCGCTATTGGTGGCCTCGCGCAAGCTGCGACATTATTTCTAGGGTCACCCCATCAAGGTCGTCTCAGCGTACCCCTTGGAAAGGGTGCTCAGGAGCCCTAACTCAGCGGGAAGAGTTGCCGAGTGGAACATTGAGCTGCAAGCGTTTCAGCTCGAATTCAGCACAACTAGAGTCATCAAGGGGGCCGCATTAGCGGATTTCGTGGCAGAATGGACGGAGGTGCCGGGCCTCAAGGCTGGTGAGGATCGGTCCCTCACCCCGGGAAGCGAGGCGCCGGAAGGCTGGATCATGTACTTCGATGGGGCGTTCTCCAGGCACGGCGCTGGGGCTGGAGCAGTGCTCATATCTCCCTCTCAGGACAAGCTCTACTACGCCGTGCAGCTCTGTTTCCAGCAGGGAGAAAAGGTCTCCAACAACATAGCAGAATATGAAGGTCTGATAGCGGGCCTGAAGGCCGCAGCCGCCCTGGGGGTGAAGCGCCTTACCATCAAGGGCGATTCCCAGCTCCTCGTCAACTTCTCCAACAAGGTGTACGAGCCAAGTGATGAGCACATGGAAGCCTACCTTGCGGAGGTCCGCAGGATGGAGAAGCAGTTCTAGGGGTTGGAGTTGCAGCATGTGCCCCGTGGCACCAATCAGGAGGCCGACGACATCGCCAAATGAGCATCTAGGCGGCTACCTCAGGAGCCCAGCGTCTTCGAGGAACGGCTCTTCAAGCCCTCGGCCATGCCATCACTATTAAGCTGGCGCAGCCTGGAGGAGCTCCCCACCACCAGCCTCGGGAGCCCTGGCCCATGGCCTGCCTCAGAGCGCTACCGCTTCTGGACGATGGAGCCTCGTGGAGGGTGCTGGATCACAGAGCTCCGAGCTACCGATGCAAGGGACCCCTGCCGAGAAGGAGGAAGAAGCAGAGCGTGGCACGGCAAGCCACCGTGATATCGCATCGTGGATGGAGAGCTCTATCGAAGCGACTCAAATGATGTGTCCTGCGCTGCATCTCCAGGGAGCAAGGGAAGGAACTGCTGACAGATATACACGGTGGAGACTGTGGGCATCATTCATCATCGCAAACCCTCGTGGGCAAGGCGTTCCGCAGCGGCTTATATTGGCCTACGGTGCTCAATGATTCTGTCGAGCTAGTGAAGGCTTGCAAAGCCTGCCAATTCCATGCCAAGCAGATCCATCACCAAGCGGAGGTTCAGAACTATACCCTCTCGTGGCCGCTCGTGGTCCGGGGCTGGATATCCTGGGTCTGCTTTCGGGCGCCGGGGCTATCGCCACTTACGCCGCCAGGACAAGTTCACCAAGTGGGCAGAGGTGGAAGCCGTCCGCACCATCCCCACGTGTTCTCGCGGTTAAGTTCATCAGGCATCGAAGTCGGTTCGGGTGCCGAACCGCATCATCATCGACAACGGTTCGCAGTTCACCAGTAACCTCTTCAAAACATACTGTGCTAACCTTGGGACACAGATATGCTACGCTTCGGTGGCGCACCCAAGGAGCAACGGTCAGGCCGAGCGAGCCAACGCAGAGGTCCTGAGAGGCCTCAAGACCAGGACGTTCAAGAAGAAGCTGGAGGCCTGCGGCCGAGGTTGGCACGACGAGCTTCAATCCGTGTTATGGTCCGTCCGCACGACCGCGACCAAGCCAACTGGCAAGACCCTGTTTTTCCTGGTTTATGGGGTTGAAGCAGTCCTCCCTCACGAGGTCAGATGTCGTTCCGCACGGGTCCTGGCGTTCGACGAGGCGCAGCAGGACGCCATGTGGGGGATAGACCTCGTGCTGGGGGAGGAACGTCATCGGGAAGCTGCGCTACGAGCAGCGAGATACCAACAGGCCCTGCGGTGATACCACTGCCGCAACATCCTCCCCAGGACTCTCGAGGTAGGGGACCTCGTACTCAGGCGGGTTCTCTCAGGGAGGGACTGCATAAGCTCTCTCCCATGTGGGAGGGCCCGTTCAAGGTTGTTCATGTTTCCAGGCCCGGCTCCGTGCGCTTGGAGACTCAGGAGGGGGTGCCTGTCCAGAACGCGTGGAACATCCAACACCTCCGAAGATTTTACCCCTAAAAAGGCCCGGTGCCTGTGAAGAAGGCGAATGCCTGTGAAGCTGTCGTGTTTTGGAAAAGGCCCAGAGCCTGTGAAGAGGGCCAATGCCTGTGAAGCTGTCGTGTTTTGGAAAAGGCCCATCGCCTGTGAAGAGGGCCAATGCCTGTGAAGCTGTCGTGTTTCGGAAAAGGCCCAGAGCCTGTGAAGAGGGCCAATGCCTGTGAAGCTGTCGCGTTTTGGGAAAAAGGCCCGGTGCCTGTGAAGAGGGCAAACGCCTATGAAGTTTACCTTTCTGAAAAAGGCCCAGAGCCTGTGAAGAAGGCCAATGCCTGTGAAGCTCGCCGCCCGTGACACTCTCACGTAATAATGAGTTGGGGCTGTACACGCCTGAGTCTCAGAGAGCCGCCTCAGCCCCGGGCTCCCTCCCACGCCTAGTGGCAGCACTTAGCTCCGCGCTGGTGAGAATACGTCGAAGACTAGACTAGGCGCCGGACGCAGCTTTTCTCGTTTGCTTTCTGCATTTGGCTTGTTCATCCCCATTCGAGGTTTTATTGAAGTTGATGCCGTCTTTGGCTTTTGACTCTTTGCCTTTTTCTCTCTCCTGCCTCAATTTCTCTCGCGCAAACACTCGCGAGGGAGCAATGCTAGCATGCTCGCGAGTGCTTTCTGCCCTTATCGGTCAAAGCTTCCCTACCTGGGTCCACTACAGGAACACCCCTCCGGTCTGTGCCTCACGGGCACCGCGACACAAACACAGGACCTGGGTCGGTCGCCTCCGCGAGAGAGGCCGGGAACTACCTCTGCACGGGCGAGCAACACGAAAGAAAAATACCGAAATAGCAGGCACAGTATGATAACTAACAACAATAGTCCAAGCACGCCCCCACGGGGCCCTACACTATTGTCTCTTTACGCAGGAAAAGGAAAGGAACAAAACAGGCGCGACTCGCCCAACACCAGCCTGCAGGGGGACCTGTTGCCTCCGAGCTCAGCGGACTCCTCTCGCTTCACCGACACGACAAACGGGGACCCATCGCCTCTCCAGCGGGCGCAGCGACGCGGAGGCTGATCGCGGCCACTGCTGGAAGAGCCGCTGCCCGAGGAAGAACCATTGAAGCTCGAGGAACCCCGAGCGCCGCCGATCGCGTGCGCACTGTCATCTTCATCATCGCTGGGCTGGGCTCGCGTCGTCGTCGCCTCGTGGCAGCACCCAAAGACGCCACCATCCTCCCGAACACCCTCACGAGAGGTGGCATCGCCGTCGAACTTGAAGTGCGGGGTGCACCGCCGCTCGCACCACGCAGCGGCAAACGCCTCGCCAGCCACGGTCAGGCCAGCCTTCCGGCTGCAGAGACCTCCAAAGGCTCAGAGGCTCGGCTGCAGCAACCATCCGCTGAAGCCAGAGGCCACCCGGGGCACCAGCCGGAAGCTCACCTAGGAGGAAGCGAGGAAGCCGGAGCCGGGTACTAGCCGGCTCCGCCGACCACACAACGAACTGCGGCAGCGCCTCTGCCGAGCGGAAGCGCGGCCTAGGGGGTCGCACGGCCGTAGCGCGCCCCCTGGCAACGGCCTGCCGCCCATCACTGCGCGGGAGGTCACCTCCGCGGCCGCGGGGAGCCACCATGGGAACCACAGGGTGTTTGCGAGGGCGGCCTCGGCCACGCTTGGGCGGGGGAGAGTCAGTCTCAACCTGGCGGGCTTTCCCTTTCTCTGCGGCCGAGAACCTCTTTGATGGAGCCATGAAGGAAAAGGAGAAGCAAGAGGAGATAAACTGGGAGGGCGCACGCTGTTCCGTACTTAAAGCCAGAGGAGGCCAACCATCGACCTCCACGATCGCAGGTAATCATGGCCCGCTTTGCGCGCAGGGATTGGTCAGTTCGCGCGGCAGCAGAGGCATCATGGGGGAGCGGAGCTTCCCACGTCCAATAAACTGCCACGCGGCGCCCAAGGCCAAGAGGCTGTTAGGGCTCGCGACGCTCGACTTGCCCTTCGCTTCTCTCGCTCAGCCAAGTCCGGCGCGCTTTGGGCCTGGGTATCACGGCATTCTGGGAACGGGGTCCCTGACTTGCTCGCCTGCGCCTGCGGCATGGCTCAAGGGGAGGCCCAAGACGCCCATCTTCATCAACACAGCTCAAGACCTCGCGGGCTGAGCCTTGCTGGGCGGACGACAGAAGCTTCTCGTGCACGGCCTCGCAGGCTGGCTCGTGAGGAGGCGGAGAGATCAAGGCGGGTACCTCACGAGGTGCCCATGACGCAAGCCATGACGACTAAGGGCGCTTAGGCGGCGCCACCCAAAGGTCCTCCTTTCCTCTTTGGTGCAAGGGAGCAAGCGCAGGCAAGAGCATCAAGCAAAGGCATCCATTTCGTGCTATAAGACCAAGACCGCCACAACGGCAGGAAGGAAGTCATTGTGGAGCCCAAGCAAAGGCCACCACCTGAGCCTTTGACAAAGTGAGGACCAACTTTAGTCAGATAAGTGTACCAGATGTTCCCTTCAAAATGGCCAATTGTTGGCGCCCTTCCCGCTCAATATTTGGGAAGAGGCCCAGGGCCTTTGCCTATAAATAGGACTATCCACCCACAGGGTAGGGACATGTTGAGGTCGATCCTTAACCCAGAGAGAGAGAGAGAGAAAAGCGACTGAACTCCCCTTAGCAGTTCATCGCACCAGCCAAGAACAGACCCTCGCGAGGATGTTCTTCCTTGTATTGTTCATCACCATCAGCCCAAGAGGCAATCCACCACACCACAAACTAGAGTAGGGTATTACACCACAATGGTGGCCTGAACTAGTATAAACCTTGTGTCTCTTGTGTTGTTCTTTTCATAGCTTAGATCCTAGCGAGGCGGCAAGGTGCAGGTAGGTAGGAGGAGAAATATCCGCGCGCACCCCAGTGTTGAACCTAGAGGGTCTGTCGGAACCCGAAATCCGACATTTATCTTGTGAGAGAAAAGGTTGAACGAGGGAAGGCCTTATTTGCGAACATGGAGAGACGTGTGGGTATATTTTTGCAAAATTTCCATAGTTTCTTTCCTATCCGTTAGATATAAATCCGACGGCCTATATTGCAGGATGGCATGCACACCATTATCACTAACTTTTTTCTACTCCTCCGTCCTGAATATAGTTTATCAAAATGGATAAAAAGAGATGTATCTAAAACTAAAATATGTCTAGATACATTTCCTTTTATCCATTTTGATGACAAGTATTTCTGATTTGAGGGAGTATTTATCTTTTAGAGATTCCAACAAGTGACTATGACCGACCTTACCAACATACTCAAAAAGTAGTCCATAATTTTGATGTTACCTCTTTTCTTGGCGTGCAAAGGCCATCTCGGATACCTCATAAATAAATCAAGGACAAACTGACACCTTCCTGAAAAGACATATGGAGCAAAATGAGTGAATCTACACTCTAAAATATGTCTACATACACATCCGTATGTGGTAGTCCATTTGAAATCTGAAAAGACAAATATTTAGGAACGAGTGGAGTATATATAAGAGTAGACATGGAGATATATCTCCAAAGATGGTCTACAACAAAATGTGTGGGCTGGTTAGCGCGGATGCTCGCAACGCGATGACATGAGTTCGTATTCTGTCTTTTAACTTTATATTCTTATATTATATATTACTCTACTTATTTGATATATACTTCTTTCGCCACTGTACTGACAGTGGAACCCACAGAGTACTTAGAATACAAGATTAAGGATGGACTTGTTTCTTTTTAACTTTCAGTATGAAGTTATAGCCACCTCGCAAGTCACGTGGTACACTGTGCATGCAATTAACTTTTATAGAGGGACAATCATACAGCAATTAACTCAAATGGATTGGACGCCACTCTATTATTTCCAGCGAAAGAGCATCTCCAACGGCAGCCGCAATTTCCTCCCGCTTCCTTAAGCGGAGGATTTACATCAAACGCCAATGCATACATTTTTACAACTCTAACCAACCAGATGAAATTCGTGCAAACACGGACTGATTTCATATAAGCATGAAGGATTTCTTATAAAAAAGCCGGATCTTCATATAAACATCATGGATTTCATTACATTTACATGAACTAAGAGGTGCCAATCTGGCTCTCTTGTATAATTAATACTCCCTCCATCCGGAAATACTTGTCCTAGAAATGTATCTAGACTTATTTTAGTTATAGATACATACAATTTATCCATTCTTAGAACAAAAATTCCCCGCCAGCTGGAGAGGGAGTACATAATCTAAATGGCCCCCGCGGATCCCTTTGTCTTCCTCATGTCCGCCGACACTTGCGGGTCGACGAAGGTCCCTGAAGAGACGGCAACAAAGAAACCACCTGAATCCGCTGGTCGCCGCCGGTGGTGGCCTTCATGGGTCCTAAGTGGCGGCGGCCTCCGTGTTCCACTTCTCCTCGATGATGGCGGCGGACACGGAGAAGCTGGCCACCGACTCATCGCTTCCACGCACCAAGCTTCGCTCGCTGCATGGCGCTGCCACGTGCATGGGAGGCGCGCCACGCACACGGAGGTGCGCCACCGCAGACACTAGTGGCGCTGCACGACGCGCAGCGACGGTGCTCAGATCGGGCGTGTTTCGCCGCCGCAGTGGCGTGGAGCAACTCGCCACCCTCATCGAGCTGAACTGAGCGGTGAGTTGCTGAACCACGCTACCGCTTGGGGCGGCAACTCGCCCGGCTGGCCAAGCGAGGTTGGTGAAGCACCGAGTGGCCTCGCCCGTATCCGGAGGGCTCGGCGGGCCACCCAGCTGGGTAATATGCCAGAGAACGGCTCACCGGAAGCCATCGGAGGAGTGGAGAAAATGGTGAAGGAGGAGATGGGCGAGCGGCGGAGGGGTGCGATTCTTGCATGTTGTCTGTCTGGCCTCGTGTAAATAGAGGGCGGACGGTAGGAGCTTGGCCGGCGTCTGGCCTCATTTAAACTGAGGGCGGACGGGAGGAGCTCGGCCGGTGTTAAGGCGAATTCCACCCGCCATGAACGGATGTGTGCCGGAGTAGGATTCTTGGTTTGCATGCGGGTTAACGGAGGGTTTAATGGAGGCGCCAAGCGCAGCGGCGGTGTAAGATTATTCGACGGATGACAGCAGAATGAGTCACAAATCACAAAGGCCTCGCCTCGTGAAACCGACCGAGCTAGACTGCCCCGCCCTCTAGCCTTTTAAAAAATGTATATACTCCACTTTTGTAGAGTAGTAGTATAGATGGATTGCGCCATGGAGCAAAACTTGAAATAAAAAAAAGGTGGTACATATAGAGAGCGCTCGTCGCCAAATTATGCATATAGTACTATTAAAAAGGCTTGTCACAATAATGGTGTACAACACAAGTGCACAACCCACCCCTCAAATAAAACTAAGCACCCTGAAATTCTTTGACAAAACTAAGCACCCTAAAATTCTTTGACAACTAAACTGCTACCTATATGATGTTGGCCATATATATTGTACGTATATAATGTGAAGAAATGAGTGGTAGTACTGTACCAACTAAAAGATGAAATGTAAGAAATACTTGTATGTACGCATCAAGAGTTAAAGTAACAAGAAGAAACATAACATAGTTCTGTTGGGGCTCAAAGACAACACACCCCTCAAATTAAATTAAGCACACCTAAAATTAAACTTTGCAACTATTCCGTAGACACCGTGATTAGAACCACCATGAGCAACGACATCGCCACCTTACTCGAGTCCTCGCTCCACGCCCCTCGACTACGCCTTTGTCCTCTTCCTCTTGGCCGATACTTTTTGCTTGAACCGCACACTTGGTTGTTGCTCTTCATCCAACCCTTGTAGATATTGAAGCAAAGGTAGCCATCCATTGCAGCATAGTGGATGTGGTCTATATCTAGTACATTCCGCTGCCATGCATGACGATGAAACGGTATGGAGGTTTCTCCGCCATCTGCACGAAGGATGAACCATGACTCCTGCCAGGTCAGCATTGAAGGTGAAGAGAGGACACCACCGATTCTTCCGAGGTCGGAAGGTGTTGCCTACAACGAGGCCTACCCGACGCAAGACTTCTTTGTCGTTATCAAAGTCTACACAGAACGAATTTGACTAGGTTGCTCCCGAGGAAGTCCTTAAAATCTGGCACTCAACGCCGGCATGGCATATGTGGTAGACCAAGCATAAGTCATGCACGCAAACCTGGATCATGGCGGCTTCTTCCTCTCTTCGCCCTTTAGATCCTTCTCTCGCCCCAGACTGTGGTGTACTCAACATCTAGCCCAAATACCCACTCATCATCTGAGTTTTAGAACATGCGCCTGGCGAGAAAGGCGCCCTTTCACCGTCATGAAGAATGGGCATAGATGACGCCGAACTCATCGCCGGCGATGGTTCTAACCTTGTACTCACCGCCGATCATGGAGATTTGGGACGCCATGGATTTGGGAGGAGGGTTAGGATTAGTGGAACTGCCAGAATGTGAATGGACGGGACGACTAGGAGCGAACCGCCGTAGTATTGAAGGGCGTCGGGGACGAGTAGGAGCGAACTGCCGCCGCGGTAACAGCAGGTAGTGGCTTTCATTCTCCCATGATACGGATTTCGAGAGCCCTTGGATCTGAGATCGAATGGTTGCATGACGTGATTCTAGACCTATGGGTGAATATCCTATCCCGGAGGGTTATTCTACAAATTTTCAGCAACTGAGCATGCGATCGCTTGATTCAGATCCAAGGGCTGCCAAGAGTCTGTCGTGGTCGCTACTTACCACGACCATCACGCCGCCAGGCGGTCGCTTCCTTTGAGATTTAACATGGTGCGTTAGGGCTATCCGATGTTTGGCATGTTATACATAGTCATCACTTAGTCACTCATACTACAACAAGGTTGGCAATAAGTGTATTTTTTTGCTCCTCTCTATCTTTTTTTCAGATTTTCTCGTCTCCATAATATAAGAATGTTTTTGACACTAGTGTAGTGTCAAAGACGTTTTATATTATGGGACACTGTGGAGTACTAGTATTTATTGCATTTGCCAAGGAGTGACCTCTTCCAATGAAATGGTGTTGCTAAGTTTGCTTCATTTAATTAGCTATAGACTCAAAATTGTCTTTTCACCTAGGTACACACGCCAAAGCACTGCTTTCTTCCTTGGGTCACCAAACTATTCTCTCTCTTCTTGAATAACTTGCCACATCGCACTTTATGCCTATGTGGCAAGCTTAAGCACCAGAGGAGCAAGTAAAAGTAAGTACAATAGTGTGCTTTACATGGCATTTTTGCATATGTGGAGGAAAGAGAGGCTAGGAAAGTGGAGAAGTGGGCTGTCATGCAAGAGCCAGCCTCTACTACATGGTGGAGCATTGGGAGAGGCACCAGATGGAGGTGGTCAGAATCTGGGAGACTCACGCCGATCGTGAGCGCCAGAGTTAAAATGATAATGGCAAGTCAAATCACGGGCCCCACCTGTCCAGCAAGAACTCGCTGTCAAATCACACAGCCCTACGCTTGCAGCAACCTACTCCCTCGTCTTCTCGCTTCTCTGTCAAAGCGACTAAAGCGCTATGTTACAGTAAGATATTATGTTACCACAAGCACCTCTTTCCTCATTAAATAGTTGCCACATAAGCAAAATTGTCTTGGGATGTGTTAAGTTACTACCTAAGTTACCCCCACTATGGCTAGCCTAAGAAACAACATGAGAGTTAATGCACCACGCCTATGTGCTATCTATTTGGTTTTCATAAGATGACTTAATACTCACCTAGACGGAGGGAGTATTCGATTTGAAAGCGGGCGGCGCAGTTCCCTATACGGCTTTAATGCGCATTTAGGGAGGAGAAGCGTTCTCGATATGTTGAACGCCAATGCATCCTCCTTCAATTAATGCATGAGGGAAGTAATGGAGGAGGTCCGGAAAAGAGGCTGCACGATGAATGCAACGCAGTTTGCCCTCATTGCCCTCATATAAATGCGCCTCCATTCCAATGCATCTACCACATCGCACGCACTTCAAGCATTTGCCTAAGCACCTACACTAAGCGCAAACGAGCTCACCTGCACTCCATGGCAGCGGCGCGCGCGAGCGCCAGCGGCTGCGCCAGATGGTCCACGACGCTGGCCGCGGCATGGCGCCGAGGATCGCCTCCAGACGGTGTTGAGACCGCTGGTGGATGGTCCGCCGACGCCAACTACGACTCTCGCTGGACCAGATGATCGTTGACACCAGCAACAAGTTCATCGTCATCAAGAAGCTCATGGACGACATCGCCAGATTCCTCCAACCAGCGCCGGGCTCCTCATTGCTCGCCATCTTAATCGGCCTCCATGGCGGAACCTCTTTCAAGCACGGTGGCCCTACGACGCCCGCCGACGCCACGAAGAATGTCCACCTGGAGGTCGCGCTCGCCACGAGGCGCCTCGCCCTGCAAGAATTCGTCGACCTACACATCCACGTGTACGAGCAAATATTGTACATAGGTATCTACAATGCCAGTGAGGACGCTACGAGGTTGGAAGCCTTGGATGCCTTTGTTGAGAAGCACCTCGACCTCGCCACAAAAGCCGCCGCTCCTTAGCCGCCGGTGTGGCCCGTGCACTAAGTTGAGGAGGAGGAGGTCGACGCTCGTGGATCCATCTTTCTTCTTGCCTTATGTAACCACCATCGCGATCGCATCATCGTGGCCTTAATTTTATTGTGCTGTTGCATTCTCATTCCAAATCAATACCGACATGTGCGATCCCTTTGCTTAATTATATGCATCATCGTAACTAGTACTCGATCCGCAATTTATAAATTGTGCTTACCTTTTCCATCAACTTCGCAACGCTGTGGGCATCTTGCTAGAAACACTAGAATATGTCTATATAATCCGTATGTGATAGTCCATTTGAAATCTCAAAAAAGGCAAATATTTAGGTACGGAGGGAGTAATATATTAGGAGTATATCATGCACACAAAGGCAGAGGAGCTGTGGGGCCGAGAGGGATGAGGGGCACGTCGGGGGGATGTGGATCCCCTGACGCGAACAATCCTACCATTCCGTCACTGACATGTGGGACCCATAAGCGTGGGCCCCACTGTCAGCGAAGGAAAGGCAGGGCAAGGCAGTGATAGCCACGTCAGAGGATCAATGTCCACGTTGGGGGACGTCGTGCCGTGGGTTGGAGAGGCGTCGTGGGAATCGCGTGTGGGTGTGGCAGTGGTAGAAACAAGAAACGTGATGGTCGCCATGGTTCAACTTCAATGGACAAGCTGTCATGTCTGCTGACACATGTATATCAAAACTAGAGTGTTTATATTTCAAACACGTGAACAAGTATTATTCTACTACTTTGGATCCATTGCAACGCACGGGCCAGCACATTGGTAGTAGTACTGTCCATCTCTATCTCTAGAGGCCTTCCCTCGTTCATCCTTTTCTCTCACAAGATAAACTACTCATACAAATGCATCTTGATGTTCCGTGGAATGCACGAGGATGTTTCCTTGGGGTCTTTCCAAAGATGGCGTGGGTCAGAGTTGCAAGTTGACGCCTTGAGATGCCGACGCTGAGGGGCACTCAGATTTCTCTCATGAGCAGGTAAGATGAGTTTGATCACGAGTAAATGCATTCTAAAGACTACTCGTGCCCATTTCCTACTCCTCCCCTGCCCACTGCTTCACATGTTAGGCTCGGTGCAGTGGAGATTGGCTTGCATGTGTACGGGAGGGTACCAACATCAATTTGCACAACATTTGCAACGGTGACACTGCCTCAGAGAACCTTTGTCCAACATTGGGATCAGCTATGCAATGGGCCACCGCATGAATTGGTAATGATGGAACCACGGTGAGATTGAATAAGATAGCACTAACCTTGCACATGGCGGTCAAAGGCGACCATGCTGTCTGCGGCCGATTTGTTGCCACGAGTAGGAAGACGCTGTGCTCCTTTCTAACCGCATCTTCGCAGTGACAAACCAGGGGACTTATTTTGTATGGGACACATCCTACTTATATACTCCTCCCTCCCAGTTTATTTCTTTTGAATCTTTCATTTTATAAGTTTCAAATTCAAATTTAGAGCTCCCCATCACATGTTGAGATTACAATGTCCATTAAATCGCTATGCGTATGTATAGTAAAGAAACAAATCTCGAAGTTTGGCACGAGTTCGTGTTATGGAGCACCACAAGCCCTCAAGGAGTTACATTTCTCTCAGGGCCGCCGGACCGAGCTTCAGCGCCTTTACTACACCTACCTTTGAGTCAATAACATGTGGACCCGATAGGTGACTGTTGGGGAACGTAGCAGAAATTCAAAATTTTCCTACGAGTCACCAAGATCTATCTATGGAGAGACTAGCAACGAGAGAGAGGGGAGTGCATCTACATACCCTTGTAGATCACTAAGCATAAGCGTTCAAGTGAACGGGGTTGATGGAGTCGTACTCGTCGTGATCCAAATCACCGGAGATCCTAGTGCCGAACGGACGGCACCTCCACGTTCAACACACGGCAGCTCCGGGGTGACGCCTCCCAAGCCTTGATCCAGCAAGGAGAGAGGGAGAGGTTGAAGACTCCCCTGCAGCAGCACGACGGCAGTGGTGGTGGTGGAAGAGCGCGGTTTCCAGCAGGCTTCGCCAAGCACCACGAGAGACGAGAAGGGAAGGGGTAGGGCTGCCCAAGAGGGAGAGGTTCTCATGTCTATGGCAGCCCAAAACCCCCACTATTTATAGGAGGAGGGAGGTGAGAGCGCCCATCTAGGGTTCCCGCCTAGGGTGCGGGCATTCTAGATGGGACTTGAGGGGGCGCCAAGTGGGGGAGTGTCGAGTGGTTGGAAAGCGATATGCCAACGGGTGGCTTATCATAGTGGGAGCCAATAAGACGTCACAGTGCCTCGAAGCGGATAACACGAAGACATGCACGCCGCTAATCTTACCCAGCTTCGGGCTCTCCATGGAGATAACACCCTCATCGCTGCTCATGGGTCTCTCATGATCACTGGATGAACATGTGGCTACAAGAGGCTCCTTGAGCTGTTCGTGAGAGGAAGAAGAAGGGCAGCGCTAGCTCTCCTCCTCTCTATGTGGTGACTAAAACTCTAAGAGATCAACCTTTGCATGGGTGCCCTGGGGGTTTGATAGGCCTACCCCCTAGGGGTACAATGGTAA